>OMLF01043783.1:6428-19932 GCA_900302615.1 Holocentrus rufus
TCCTCTGATTCTATTTCTGACACAGCAGGATCAAGATGTGGGAAGAGATGGCAGATTTAGTATATTAGAGAATTTTATTTCAAAATTATATGTAATCCACCCATTTTAAAAAGGGGAGTTATAATGACTTTATAATGACTAATGACTTTTAAATGATTTTCTGTGAAAGTAAAACTCAATACTAAATATCTTTTATTATTCCTTAATTATTATTATTTGTTATCATTAGAAATAATTGAAGTTATGAGCCCGTTGCTTTTAAAATAGCAACATTTTGGAAGATGTAGTTGTACAGTATTTTTAAATACTGAGCACTTTAGATAAAGTTTTATTTTTTTTATTCTTTTAATGAAACCTTTCAAAGGCATAATATGTAAAATGAGTGTCAGTATAAGTGAGAATGTTTAGACTCAACTGACAAAAATAACAAGGAAAAAGCACGTATTTATTTATATATACAGAGTGATACTCTGATCTTGAAGCAATAATACATGACTACAATAAATGCCATGTAAATGTCTATCACAGCGTGATAATAATTGGTGTTGAGTGAGATTATCCGGCAGTGTAAACACCTTTGCCTCTTGGCCATGTTTTAAAACGGTCACAGAAGAAGTTGACCCAGATACAATAATGCTGCTGCGTGGGTGATTTCACTATAGTAAGAATCATGCCAACTAAAAGCATATGAGTGCCACTGACCTTAAAAAAATCAATAAATAGAAAGAAAATCTTTACTTTTCACCTGGACATATGGGCATATTTCTCTGACTCCCTGAAGCTCAAAAAAAATCCACAGGACACTGACATTAACTGACCTTAATTATCACCTTAATCTGATCATTCTCAGTAAATGTAGCATCATGCACATGTAAAGGCGCCCGCTGTGCTCTGTTCAAGTTGCTCTCTCTAGGTGTCCCATTCTGTTCATCCAGCCTGTTGACCATCATCTCTTCCCTATCATTGCCAGTGTTATTGGAAATAGAATGGCATCCACTTTTTGTCTTTGTCTCTTCTCACCAGGGAGACACACACACACACACACACACACACACACGCAAAGCAAAATACAACTGATCCAGACAGTAATTAGCAGTGTTCATGTCTCCCTTAAATACTGCTGGCCCACCCACTGTGTCTCCCCGTTTGCTATTGGTACAGTTCACACAAATACACACACACACACACACACACACACACAGATACGTGCACACAAATCAGCTCCCATTCTTACACCAAAGCAAAATCCTTATAATAACATGAAACAGTTAAACAACACAGGTGACCATGATGACCGACCTACTGTACCCTAACCTTATGCTCACATTTCATAATAATCAATCATGACAACAGAATTTGCTTCTTTTACGTGTGTGTGTGTGTGTGTGTGTGTGTGTGTGCAGTGGGGGGTTGTCTCTGGCTGTCATGTAAATCACAGCGGAAGTCAGACTCTGTCAATCACCGCTGTCTGCTAGGGAAATGACACACAGCCAGACTTCAATATAACTATGGCTGAGTGACATTTAACACAAGCGCACGTGTGTGTGTGCGCGCATGTGTGTGTATATGTGTGAGTGTGTGTGTATATGCGAGTTATTGTGTGTGTGTGTGTGTGTGTATTATTTTATTTGTTATCATCTTTTCATTTCCGCCTCTTGCCTGCTTTGAAAGTCATAGAGATGCCAGACCACGGCCCTAAGTCATTATTCGTGTGTGTGTGTGTATGTGTGTGCGTGTATGTGTGCACCCGTATACTGTAATTCTCTCATTCTAAACATGCCCTATCTCTCCCTCATCACTCTCATCTCTATTTCCTGTTTTTCTCCTTATATCAGCTATTTACAGAGTTGAAAACGCGGTGCTGCAGATATGGAGAGAATATGATTATTCTCCTCATATTCTCTCCATGATATTTCTTCTCCTATTCTCCTATCCTTCCACAACTCCAAGTACTTCCATTTTACTTTGCCCTGAGGCCTGTAATACTAACCTATTGTGCATTTGTGAATACAAAAAAAGTAAAAGAAAAATAATGTATAAGAAACCATATACGAGATACAACTGCAGTGACATTGTGTTTGCAGTTTCCCGCTCCGAAATTGTAGCAAATTGTAACATTTGTAACAAATGTTACAACTTAACTAAAGCAGTAGTTGTTGACCAAGTTCACTATATGCCTTTCTCCATGAGACTTTCTGGGTGTTTATCTTTACAAGGCTGGTAACATGAACTGCTATCAGAGCTGGTGACCGGGGCCGAGGTTTATCTTATGTTCGCAACACACAGCTGATTGATAACGTAGTCAAGGCAAACTCTCATGTTCTATTACCATTACATTAACGTTGTGAAGAGCTATACATAAAAAAATTACCATTCTAATATGTCCACTTGTAGGCGACCCTGTACAATTTGCTCCCCCTCTTCTTCTTCTTCTTCTTCTTCTTCTTCTATAGAATTGGCCACTGGTTCAAAAATGTATGGCTGAATTGCACCTATATTACCTCTTGCCATTGCATAGCATAGCGTTCAATAGCAAAACAGAAAACAAGTGGAGGTTTGTGTGTGTGGGCAGAGTGGATGGTGAACCGGTATGAGCTTGGGGGAGATTTGAATAGAGACAGGGACTTCATATTCATACATCCACACATACTTAATGAAACCAAAGGTATAGACTTACATCGACTATTTTAAGGCCTGAAGGGATTTTCTTTTTTTTATGGAAAAACTCATTAATATGTAATTTTGTTGCACAGAGATGAGTTTTTAAGGGTTTAATCAAGGAGTTTGGTAAGGGAAGCATCAGTGCTGCAAACCAACAGACCTCTGATTTTTAAACAGTCCTCAATTATGAATGAAAAATGCAGACCAAAACTTTAAAGGTTTTGGTCTACATTTTTCATTCATAACTGTGCCATATCCACCTCAATATGTTACTTCCATTATATTATGCAAGTACAATTATTCTCTGTCATCTACCAACCGCCAGCACCTGGTTACAGCTGACATCTCCTATTCTGCTGGATTTGTTTAAGTCGCATTTTGCAGTACGAGACTCCAGGACACCCAGTGCTGCGAGGGCTCTGTGTGTTTGCGCGCCTCACACTCCACTCTATTAATTAGCTTCCCTGGATGGAACATGAAGTCCCACGATTGTGCATTTATTTATTTATTTATTCTACTATTAATAATGTTGTTATTATTCAGTGCCCCTCAGCGCCATTCATCTTACAGCATGTGTGTACCTCAAGTATCTCAAGGGAATTCAACTGACAACCCCTGGAGTCGGGAGCATCATACTTCAACTAAATTAGCTGAATGTGGCCTGTCACCTATTCCACCAGGACCGCTGTCTGCAGCCTATTCTCCCCAGCCTAAGGCCCCTTTAGCTGCTTTGGAACAAGGAGGAGGGGTAATGAATTATATATCATGAAGCCTCTCAAGTGTGTGTAGGTATAGAGGGTTGGAAGAGCGAGGTGGTAGGTGACAGGAACAAGGAGGATGCTATTAAAGTGATAGTTCAAATTTTTACCCATATAGTGATATTTACTGCTCCATGCGAGTGTAACAGATCCTCCAAGTTTGACCAGTCAACTCACCTCAACTCATATTATTCCAAAATGAATGGGGAGATACAGACCTTAAAACAACACCATTTGGAGCTGATTTTTTTTTTTTCGAAGAACTTTTAAAAGGTGGTTTATAATGCAGTTAAAAACTTTTCAGTAAAACATTTTCCACCTGTTTTCTACGATGAATTTACTGAATTGCATGTCTTCTTGTTCTGCAGTTGTCATTTTGTGGTCCTCCTGCTGACTTTGACCAGCAGGTGTAAGTAATTGGACGTCATTTACACATGTATTAGAAATGTTTTTCTTGCTGCTTACAATTGCCCAGGGAAGATTTTGTTGATTGTCTTTCTATATGTAAGCCAATAAATATTAATAGCAGACCATCTCTCTCTGTTTTTTGTCTTTCATCTGTTTAATTTTTTTTTTCACTGGATGAACACACACACTTAATTCCCTCTTTGGTGTAGACATTGAAATCCAATTTCTCTTTCTTTCACCACAATACAGATAATCACACATGTTTCCTCCTCACATAATACTTTGGGCATTTAGAATTGGCAGAAAATATCTTTTTCTTTGCCTATTCACCAGTCACAAGTATCTTGACAGTCTTGACATTTTTGACAAGTGTGTTATTATCCAAGCCGCATCCTGCCTGTTTGTTTTGTGGATGCCTCCTGGTTGGGTCAGCCAGCAAAATGTATTTTCTACTCTTGTAGCTCTTACGAGTTGCTTGAAAATGCATTGGATTTACACTTGTTTATGTTGTCAAATCATCTCTGACCGGCACCTCACAAAAGTTGGTTTGGATGATTTCGTTTTCAGGCCACCTTAGGATGCACTCATACCTGGATTTTACTCATTTAATCCAATATAAGTCAGATCACTAAGGGCACATTTTAATTGCTGTTGTAAAGGGGCGACCAGACAGGCTGCCAGAGTGTGAAGGTGTGAGGATTTATTTCTGCTGCCTGTCCCTGAAGTTGAAATACAGATAGCCGAGAAAGCCACTCTCGCCGTTGAAGCTTATGGGAACTGTTTCTTCTCACTACCTACAAAGTAGGGGTTATGGCAATGGAAGATAAACCTACAGGGGTTTACCAACGCATGAATAAGTAATTGCCTGGCTTTTAGATTGTGCAGCACCAGTTTCTATTTCTTTCTCTCCTTTTGTTCCATTGAAAGTGTATGTCTTCATCTCTCTTTTCATGCTCTTTAATCTCTCAGGCTTTAGCTCATTCCACTGCTATGAGCTTCCACGTTGGTCTTACTGCCCTCCAATCTCATACACCATTCTCCTGCGATCATAAGGGGTTCCCCCGTCCGACCCGGTCTCCCTTTGTGTTTGTGTGTGAGTGTGTTTGTGTAATTCTGCGTCACAGACGTCTCAAAGGAGCATGGATTTAAAAATATGTCTAAGGAAGCCTTCTCTCGCTCTCTCTCTCTCTCTCACACACGCACACACACACACACATACATATAATCCATGGACCCCCTACTGCCTACCTTAGGGAATCAGCATGGGGCGACATACAACTGAATGAGTTCCCCAAGTCCCAATTCACACATGTTCATGTACACACGCATTCACTCAGGTCTTGGCACACGTGATTGTGAACTGATGCTGATGTTTTATTCAGTGTAACCCGGGTCATACTGACTCACGTGTTAATTGCCTGTTCTCTTTAATCACCCTCTTGCGCACTGAGCATCCTCACGGTGACACCTGCCTGAGGATCATGTGTCGTTCTGGAGAGCATGTTTGGCGGCTTTCGGTGTCTTGTGTGAGCCGTCTAAACATGGTACACAATTCTAATTCAGATCATTTAATGCGTGAGGAACCTGACACTGTGGGGGCTTGGCTGAGAAATGTGCCAGCACATTAAGGCTATACTTGACACTGACTTGTAGCACAAAAAGCCACGCAGAGCGGCACAATTGCATCAAGACTATTTTGGTCTACGTGAAACATCACAGAGGTAAACAATCCTGGGAGTCTCGTCTCTCTCACTGGTTCACAAAATTTTCTGAAGACAAGACTGCACTGGATGTCAGCTCAATAATATTGTTTGTTATGTAATTCATTTTGGCCTGTGGGTCCTCTGCACCTCAGTTGGCCTACAGTAAACATCAAATGCAATTGCCCCTCTGTGGGTATGCTGACCAATGCCATTGACCCACTCATAACAGCTAGACAGCACACATATGCGCGCACTCACACACACACACACACACACACACATACACACAAACACGTGCACATTCTGTGTTTCTGTTAGCATCTAACAAGGCTATTTGGTCTTTGCCTTCTAACTGGGAACCTTTTGGCATGGCCATTTATTTAGGTGCCTCAATACACTGAATATTTGTATGCACATTGTCAGCCAACCAGGGTGAGCCTATTCAATCCTGTGGGGCTCCACATATATATGGCAGGAGCAGTACCACTGATCATTTAGTTTTCTTCAGTGAGACAGCAGCATTGCCCAGGATGACATTGTCTGATTCACTGCTCACTAAGCAGAGCTTGATGTGCCCTGTTCTAAGGATGGACATGTTTGGACAAGCACCACGGTCAAGAAGGCTGCTGTACACTTTCCCTCCCCTCTGTCTCATTCCTCCTCTGTTGGTGAGGGAGAAACAGGAGAGACTGACAGTCATCCTGGTGGCCCCAGACCTCACAACAGCATCGTGATATGCAGAGATGACAGCTGATGGCAGCACCTCCATGAACAGTCCCTCGATACTGGGGAGCACTGTCACAGGTGAACAGGATGATTGGCATGATGCTTAGTTTAGTTCAGCCTCTCAAGGTCCAGAGATGGACTGTTGCATTCAGGATTGTCTGCAGACACTGCAGACTCTCCAGGGCAGAGCTCTGTATGGGCCTGAAATACATGGCTGAACTCAAGTTCCTAGCCGAGCCCAACTCTAACCCATCAGTTAATGCCCAACCTAAACAAGATTATGTGCACACATACACAAAAAGAATCCAAGGAAAATATTCTTGGGAAGAGCAAGCTGCTGCCCCGATGTCAAAATAAAATACATTGCCAAAACCTAAAATTTAAAAATTAAAATTAGCCAAAAATGCATCGAGCCCGACCTATGGTCAACATCCCAAATCTTCCCACCGGTTTCCCTTCAGGCTCAGGTTGGATCGCAGACCTCTGATCCTCTGCGCATGACAGCAACCCACAAAGTGAAATGGTTGGTTTTCCAGAAGTGGTATTTGGAGAGAGTTATTGATCCAATGAATTACCCAATTGGATGTGTTCTCTCTTCGCTCTAGCACTTGCTGGAGAGGGACTGGCACATTCTATTATCAAGGTGTTTGCAATCTCCTTGTGTCATGAGAGGTCCAGAGAGAAGTTGGTTTTTGGCAGATGTTTCCTAAAGCGTTTCTTGCAGGATGCTAGGAGGAAACATCTGATGATACATTCTACCACCCTTCAATGGGAGCTGTCTTTCTTGCGGGCCTTTCAAAGGAGACTTTTTTTTTTTTTTTACCAAGCAGGTCTGTCTAAAGTCTTTGGCAGGTAGGGCGCTGCTGTTTGCTTTGACTTTGCTTAAGAGAGTGAGCGATTTGTGTGTCCTTTTGGTTCACCCCAGCTGTCGGCTGATAAGAGAGGACCTGAGTGGTGCCACACTCAGGAAATCTCCATCCTTCACACCTAAGAACATTAAGAGATCATTTGGGTCAAGGACAGTTCAGTAGGAATGCTTTCTATCCTCCTCCCCATAGCAGGGAGAAGAGGTAGAGGTTGCATCACTTTTGCCCTGTAAGTGTGCTGGCAAGCTATGTGGAATGCACATTTATGTGAAAGTCCACACAGCAGTTGTTTGTGTGCTATGGAAACTGCAACCGTCTAAGCAGAGATGCTGCTTTGAAAGGTAAAGTTATGACAGAAAGCTAAGGGCAGATAGCAAAGTGTGATGAGAGTGAGAAGTAGATAGAGGGAGGAATAAATAATGGAGTAGCACTCCAGCGTTCCTACTGAATGATTACATTTTACGACCAGCGCCACACAAGGTTTTCTCTTCTTCTTTTTCCCTACATCCATTCATCCATCCATATATTATATTTTATTAGACGGTCTTGTAATCATTTGACTGCCCATCTGTATATGCTAGTTCTCTCTCATTCCTCTTGCACTCAGTTGAGCCCTTCAAGTGGTCCTTTCTCTCACTCCGTCCATCCAATCATTCATATATACATCCTTCTTACTCAACTGTCTCACTCTCTTTCTGTGGTAAAGATAGAGAGATAGACAGACAGACAGACAGACAGACAGACCCCAACCAGTGCTGGGAAATGCTGCTTTTAAAAGTCATTTGTTATATTACAACATTGCCTCCAATAAAGTTGCACTACAGACAACTACACGGCTTGCTTATTTGAAAAAGTAACAACAAACTTGATTATTTGAACTGAAAAACGAATGTGTTAGATTATTAGTTACCACAAAAAGTGAGTATTCTAACAGTTTCTTTGTAACACATTCCCCCCAACACTGGACACAACACGTAATTTTACAGTTCCAATCTACTCTTCGATTAGGGGTCTGAGACTGATGTTTGATCAGAGACCATAGTTATCACCAACCATCTTCTAGTGAGAGAGGGTCAGAGATACAATCACAGCCCTGCTGAAACAGTTGTTGAGATGTCCAGTGTCTAACCTCCCAAACCACCTTAATGTCACCAGTTCCTTTTCAATTCACAGCCATCTGAAAAGCAGTCTGTGGGGCTGTGTGACCTCCTCACCCCAAAAGAGAATCTGCAATGTTCCTTTTGGATCAGATGGGTGATGACAATTTAAGCACCACTAGGAAAGAAAGACTGGGCTTTCTAGAGGACTAGGTTGATTTTCCCAAAGGCATTTAAGCACACAATATGATCTCAGCTCCATTGTAAGTCAAGGGTCCAAGGTGAACTTGGTGCCATGATGCCTTTTGAGAAAAAAAAAAGCCATGATCGATAAGTGTGAGGCGGTCTTAGCTGTTAATCTTTTAAAAGTGTTCTGATATGTGGCTGGCCAATGTTACAGAGAAATGTGAGAGGCATGATGAGTTTTTGATAGTGTCAGTTTTATGTCTCGCTGATACAGCAGCACCCAATCTCTACATCAAATTATACCCCAGAGGGTTACAGGGAAATACTGAGATATGGCGGAGAGAAGAGAAGAGGCAAAGAAAGAAAAAAAAAAGACAGAAAGACAGACCAATGAATGCATAATGAACCAAGCTCCCTGTGTCCCTGTGTGTAAGTTTTTTTTCCCTCCATCAACTGTTCATTCCATTCTGATCTCAACCCATATTTCCTTCCTCCATTAACATGCCAATATTTCATCTTATACATTAAAGGTCTTCTTGATGTACAAGATGGAAACATTTAATGCGTGATGGCAAGAAGGCTGAAGATGGTTTGGTCAAACAGGCTAAAAGCACTTATACTTGGTAGTGGACAGAGGCAAAGACCTGAGACAGTTGAACTGAATGCATAAAAGCTTTAAAAACAGTAGTTTTCAGTAAGAGTTCTGACTTATTATGCAGATGTAGTTGCTGGCCTCTACCTTTTGGCTGGACTGCTACTGTGGGGCCGGCCGTGCTGCTGAGTGATGAGCTATCGGTTGGAATGAGTGATGAAGTCACACTGTCAGTTGGCCGTTGCTCTTTCAAAATGAACCAGTGCAAACGCTTTCCTACTACGCCTTCAGGGAGTGTTTACAAATCAGCATTTAAACAAGGTTCTGTTGACATCATGAATAGCGATTTTTCTGAAATGCTTGACATAAAGAACCAATTACATATTTCGTTGCATCTACATTAAACTAAGATTTTCCAATGATATTACAATTTTTGCATGGTTATTTTCAAAGATATATTCACATTTATGGGCTTCTTTCCCCACACCAGCAGCCATATTCCCTGAGTTCGCAAAGCATTCTGGGAAATTTCTTCAACTCCTCCACTTGTAGTCCACATCTGAAAATGCTCTGTTTAGAGGGCCATCTGTACGAGAAGGGTCTGATTGCAGCCTGTAGACCAGTGGGGCCGCGGTGTGAGGGGGCATGGTGTAAGGTGCTAAAGGCCACAGCTGGACTTTATTGGGAGATCTGTACAGCTGGATGACCACAAATTTTTGATCCCAAAAAGAAACGGGACACCCTGCTCTCTGTGGGAATGTGCAAAACATAGGGGTAGAGAGAAGTGGTAGGGCCAAGGGGGAAGTTGGGATTTGGCCATTGACTGCAGCTTATCCCAAATTTATCACATGCTAAGAACAGAATATACATACATACTGGACACAGGACCAGTGCAGATAATACATTTACTTGACACAATACCAATAAATACTTAGATAGATTGGTAAATTTAAAGTTGCATTCATTAATATTGGAATGCACACCATGTAGAATCAATGGATGTAATGTGCCGGTCCAGCAGACTCATGAAATGAGAACCATGCAGATTTGCGACAAATCATGGCCATTTTCAATGTCATTGTAACGTGGTTGATTCTACATGGTCTACATTCCAATCTTAGTGAATGTGCTTTTAAGTAGACAAAAGATGAAATAAAAACTAACACATACAAAGTAGAGGCATACAAGAGGAAATGTCTGGAAAAATAAGTGAGGGGAGATCAATAGACAAATTGTATATAAGGCTTTAGCTTCTTCATTCTGCCACTGCCATGGGTGTTTTTGTAATTGTTTCATGACCGAGCTTTGTTCAGACCTGCAGCTCTTTATTTTGAATTCTAGTAAAGATCCCAAGGTTTCCAAACATACCAAGTGTTTCTTGTTGAATTACTGCCAAAGTTACATAAAAAAAATGCACAAAACATCCAGATATTTTCTATGTGATGTAATGGTGCAGACATAAAACAATGGCATCTTGGGTTTCAATATTTCACCAATATAAGTGTGGTGTAGCTTCACTGAAGGGCTGCAAACAGCATGTACAGAACATGTGTGTGACATTGTCTTACAACATGGGGAGGAAATGTTTTTCCTAACTTGGAAACTGCTTAAGGGGGAATTTGATGTTCAAGGGGAAACTTATACTTCAAAGGGTTACTTTATTTGGTATTTTATTTACCTCAGTTCCATCAGATGTTTGGAAGACCAATCTCGACATGTTTTTTTTCATAGAAATGGAATAAGTTTTCCTTAACTCCACTCCTTGCTCATTTTTTAATGGACAAATACCTGTGCTTCAAATGTGCTCCATCCTCTCTACAAAGGTTTTAAGTTAAGTTTTGTAGTAACCCTTTAAGACTGCACTGCATCTGTCTCATCTTTGTCATTTCAATAACAGACTCTGTTCTGTGTTGATCTGATTTGCAAAGGCTCTAATAAAATACTTAAAAGACAATTCAGTTTCTACGATCTTCATTTCAGATGTCCACCACAGTATTAGTCCAGATATGTGCGAAATTTGAGGTGATATGTTATGGGTGTTATGGGTGATATGGGACCCTGAACATTTTCAGAAATGGAGCCATTGCAAAATGCCTCATGGTAGCCGTGGCCTTTTTTGTGATACTTGAGCCCCAAACTATACAGTGTGCCAAGTTTCATGCTTTTATGAAAATGTGAATCATTTTCACATATCACCTGAACTATATGGGTATATTCAGTGCGGCTGTTGTAGCCAATCCACAGTCTGCGGAGGACCAGGATCTCGTCATTATTGTAAAAACCCCCCAAACCAATGGAGTTTACTGCCTCTGGGAGAATCTGATTCCTCAGATTTGGGAATAGCAGCATCAGGAGGAAGGAATCTCAATCCAGAAATTCCACAGGGGGCAGCAGCAGAAAGGGAATGAGGTCTGCAGCGGTGGAGCCATCCTGATCATCCTGATCAAAGAAAATCTAGAAGCCCTTGGTGACTTTGCCAGTTGAGAGTGAGACACACAGCACAGCTGCAGATGATTTGCGAGGGCAAATGTTGATTCCTGGGATGGAATCATCATCACCGGCTAGTTGATTGTGGGATTCAAAATATATCTCGGTTTGGTTCTTCTCCACAGAGGATACAAAGGAGGCTTTGTATCCGAGCAGGAAATCAGAAGACAGGGTGAACAACAGTACCAGGTAAGGCGAACAATTCGAAGAAAGCATAGATTTGATTACTGTAAGCTGCAGGCAAAGAGTATGTGGTGCAGCAGCAGCAGCAGCAGCAGGCAGTGGGGGTGTTTGCAGCAGTGCAGAGCAGGAGAGCCGGGATACATGCAAGGCATAAGCAGCTTAAAACGGCCGCCTTGTTGTGGAGGGTTGTAGAGGTAACACTTCACATGGGGAGGGCAAATTCTGTCAACTCACCTCCATGTCAATTCATACACAGTTGAAGTGAAAGGGGTCTGGTTGTATAGAGCTCCATACAGGCCATAATAGCTACCAAATGTCTCAGAGCAGCTCATACACTGTGTTGCCAAACAATTGCATCATGGTTCCAAAGCCGACATTTGCTCCGTTATCTCCTCCTATATTTATCTCATCAACACTTTTCTTGTTGTTGAAAGTGTGAAGGCTGTGCTTCCTAGATGTGATGAAGGCACACCACACTCAAACACCAATGTCTTACACTCCGTCCTGGCAGGAGCAGAGGCTCGTGGTGCTCAGTGATGTCATGAGTGACACGGTATAGTGGGTTGGATCAGAAGTCTTTTCAACTTTTCTGTAAACATTCGGTGCTTACAGCTGCTCTGCTACTCTGCTCTGCTACTGCTACCAAGGTGTGTCCCTGCCTTCTGCCCAGTGCACCCACACAATTCTGATTAGCTATAAGTTAGTCCAAATAAAATGGATGCATGGCATTACACAGCATGGAAAGGGTACCAAGAAACTGTTTGAAGGGATAGGACATCCTCAATTTTCGCCTTTCTAGGCCTACTGCATTACTATATCTGCAATTAGGTATTGCAATGTCAAGATTAGGATTAGGATTAATGTGTTTCAATAAAATAATAACACATTTCCAGCCTCAAAATCCATTTTAAACATTTTCTTTTTGAAAAATGGGAAACTCAAAGCACAGTAAAAATACATCCAACCAAAAGGTGGTTGCAAACAATTCAGATTTTATTTTGCATTTACGATAACACACTGCCTTGTATACATCCACATCATTCTGCTGCTGGCTTTGCTAATGCTGCATTCACTTGAACTTCCGTGTTTAAAATTTCTGACCTGTGATACCATGGCTTTCACAGAGACAACTCAGGAAAAATGGATGCTCTTTCCTTTTATATTTTTTTTTGGAGGAAAATTCACAGTCACTTCTTATCTCGAGTTGGTGTGAAAAATACTGAAGCTAACCTTTAAGAATTAATATCATAAGGATCCACTGAAACGAGCGGGTTAACTCCATGTTGTATAGGTACAAATGGGGTATGCTTGGTTTTCTCTCCTCTACATCCCTGAATTCCCTGATCCTCCCTGTCTCTCCTCCCACCGCTGACACTGTGATGGAAGTCACCCAGAAGAGAAGCCACAGATGTTTGACCTCTTGCCTCTTCTCCTCCTTCCTTCTCCCTCTCTCCCTCCTACCTTCTTCCCTGCTCCCCTCTTTTCCCCAGCGGGCCTGCCGAGCTGTCACACAGTACTGGAGCGTGTCCCTAACTCTGTTTTGTCATCCTGTCATTCTGTCTTCTCTCCTTCCATCCATCCATCTGTCCACTCATCCCCCAGTTCCTCATCACTCTCTCTCTCTCTCTCTCGCCCCGGCTCCCAAGTCTCTCACTGCTGTCCCCTGTGGAATTTCTGGATGACCAAAGTGTAGACCCTTATCTCTCGCTCCGCGTGTTTGTGTGTCTAGGTGTGTGTGTGTGTTTGCTGTGCAATTGTGTGTGTGCGTGTGTGTGTGTGTGTGTGTGCGAGACAGTAACAAATGCCAGGTTGGGATTTACAGGTGAGCAGTCACGGA
>OMLF01043787.1:0-11226 GCA_900302615.1 Holocentrus rufus
TCAGTGTCTCATTTGGATCAAAACATTGTTCAATTCCACAACAAATCTGTAAACTAACCACAGCATATCCAACATGTCATACGTGAACAACACTGATCAAAAGCCAATATCAGCCCCAGTATATTATTGACTGTACTGTAGCAATATAGGGTCCAGTTTCAGAGTCCTAATGCAGCTCACCAGTACGATGGATACTAAGTGCACAGGAGAAGGTAAAGCTCTGTTGTTTGCATGATATTCTTCATGTAGGGGTGGACGGTTGGCTGGCCAGGAGGCTGGGTCAGAGTTCCAGGTTTGGGGCCTGGCTGGACGTCGTGGTGGACAACCTGAGCAGAGGCATGCTGTGGAGTCTGCTGTTTGAGGTTTGATCACTGCAGCGCACTCAGCAAACACATACACTCAGATGATCACATACTGAAAATAATTCTTGAAACAGGTAGAGTTTTTGAACAAGGTGATAAGATTATCACACAAGATTGTTGGTGAATAAGGGGGCAGATGAGGGAAATGTAAGCTCATGATTATAGATGTTGTGATGCTCTCAATTTTTTTGTCAAGACAAACACACCTAAGATTAAGAACATCTCCACGGGTCAAGTGGAGATGTTGCACTGCAGTCTCATCATCCCAGTAAACGTCCTGCCATCACCCCATGCAGCAGAGCAGACATCTGAGGAGGCAGAGGACAGGACTAGTTTCTTGGTGTCCTAGTTTGCGGCTGTGATGTGTAGTAATGGGAGGTCAGGCCTCCTTCAGCAAGAAGACAGATCTTGGACCTGCTGACTCATTCTTGGAGGACTGACTGTGGACTCTGACCCTCAAACTAGAGACTCTGACAGTGAGAACATGGCCATGGTGAACTTAGACTCCAATAACATGGCCCCTAACTCTGAACACTGTGACTCACACTCTGACCAACCATCAGCTCTTCCATGTGGGTCTGTGCAGCTGGGTGGCACTTCTGACTCTGTCATGGCTGATGTTGCAACCTCTAGACTCTCCTGGATCAGTAGAGAGCTTGATGGTATAAAACCTGTTGTGAGATGCATCAAGAGAGTGGCCATATGGATGTAAAAGAGACATTTCAAATAGGTTGTTCATCTCCATTTTGTTCTTTCTCTGGTCTTTATTTCATTGGAGCCATTATTACACTGTCACTGAGTGTGTCTGACATGTGATAGGCACATTTAGCTGGGGATTTATTTTTTCTCTTTCTCTTATTTTTCTCTCTGTGGATGATCTTCAAGGCATTTGTTGGGGCATTTGTTGACATTTGCTTGCAAGGCCTGGCTTTATTGTCACGTACATACAGATAGGTTACAAATGAAAGGAAAAACCAACCAACAGTCACTCAGTAAGGTGTTGGGCCACACGAGGCTCCAGAACAACTTCAGTTCACCTTGGCATAGATTCTCTAAGTCTCTGGAACTCTGCTGGAGGGACGGAAGACCATTCTTTCAAAAGATATTCCCTTATTTGGTGTTTTGAAGATGGTGGTGGAGAGTGCTGTAGACATCAGTCCAAAATCTCTCATGGGTTGAGATCTGGTGCCTGTGAAGGCTAAAGTATGTGATTTGCATCATTCTCATCCTTATCAAACCGTTGATTGAGCTCTCATACCCTGTAGACGGGGGCATCGTCATCCTGGAAGAGACAGAGGATAGACGAGGATAGAAATGTTTCATTATAGCATAAAGGTAATCACTCAGAATGACTTTGTATTGATTTGTCTGTTCAGATTCTCATTCATCCAGGTCATGGTACTTTTAAGTGCTATACAAAGGCAACTGGACTTACTTGAGGTTCTAGAAGACATTTACCTCTCATGCTTAAGGCTTCTTCGGTTCTACCCGACTGGTAGGGAGTGCCAGGCATTTATCCTCTTGCAGGCTCGTTAGCACCTTGAGAGATGTTGAGGTCACATGTGAGTTGCTGACCCACCCAGCCATCATTTGAGTATTGATTTGTATTGATTTGCAGTGAACCTTCTTTCTAAGGTGCAAGTGGACCCAAACCATGCTAGGAAAATGCCCCCCACAGCATAACAACCAGCGAACCCCCTCACTAGTTGGGTGTAGCACTCAGGCCTGTACCGTCCTTATGGTGTTCACCATACATGCATTGCACACATCACTGTAGACTGATGGTTTTTGCACCACTGAACTCTTAAATGTGCATTTGTCTTTGTAATTTGGGGTTTATGCACTACAACCCTACTATAATATCCCTCTGTGGTAGAATGGTCTTCCATCCCTCCAGTATAGTTCCACAGACTTGGAGAATCTCTGCCAAGGTGTACTGAGGCTATTCTGGTGGCTCATGGTGGCCCAACACCTTATTGAGACACTTGATGTTGGTTTTTCCTTTACTTTGTCACCCATCTGTATATTCTTCATACTTCTATTTGATTGTGCTGCAAGCAGATTCCCTTATTGCCAAAGATCTAGTGATTGTACAATGCATGATCACACCAGTTACTCTGGAAGTGACCCCATCATCCACACCGATTTTCCTCTGGGCTCGGTTGTGTAAGCCATAACTAAAATGTCCTGTCCTGTACTGTATTGCAGTGGGGCTGGTTGGTGTCCGCTGTTGAGTGGTGTGTGTTTGTATGTAACCACAATGCCAGAGGTTCCCAGTGGAAGAGCAGTTTCACAACCAGTCCTCGGTTCGTACAAGCTGTCATGGCAAACGGTAAGAGGTCCACCACTGTTTGGACATCTAAGTGAATAAAGAGCTCAGTGTAGTCAACAAATCCTTTGTTTCTAATCTGAAGCTTGTGCATCTGGTGTTACCAGGGTTCCGAAGCCCCCTGGGCACATGGGTGATCAGCGGGATCCACTGCCTACCATTGTGGCTGTATGGGTACCAGTGGGGTTTACTATCCCACTGGCTACATTTGCCTCTCTTGATCCAGGCTCTGGGGACTCTGTTGCTGGCAACTGGCCGGCTGCTGGGTCTCTCAGTGGAGGTAGGAACTTGCCAGTAATCAACTTATAACACACAGCAGGGTGTTATAGGTCCTAGAAACGGGTGAAGATGGCATGATAATCTCTCAAGTAGTTTTTATAGTAATATTTACAATAAATTCAGTCTTCCCCCACCAACAAGCTGAGGATGGTAGCGAGCAGTGCATGCCAAATCAAAAAGTCAAGAAGCTTACATTACAAATTAACCAGTAGACCCCAATTGACAGATTTCTCAGTGGAGTTTGGTGTGACTGATGTCTTTGGTAACTAACTGTAAAGCACAAATTCTTATTTTAAGTAAGAAGACAGCCATGATCATAGATCAGTATTGGGGAAAGATACTTTTCAAAGTAATGAGCTGCTTTGTCTTAAAAAGTACTGTTGTATTGTTTTTTTTTTAACTATCAATATGTTACAATGTGACACTGCATCGATATATTGCCAACAGCTACAATGATGTCTAATAGCAGAAAATGTTTTGATGATCTGAAACATCAGCAGTAAACATCAGGTTTTGGTGTCAATCCATCATGTATTTTAATTGTATTTGGATTTTAATGAATCTGTGTGATGTGATACCTTTGTAATCTCTCTCTCCAGATATGGTGTATATGGACACACATTGAATACCTCACCAGTGATGAGCCAGAGGAGAAGAAGAGCTGAAAGCCATGGTCAACTTGTAGTGTTCTGTCTGACAACTCTGACTTCATTCCACCACTCAATATGAATAGTGGGTCAAGTTCATTTCTTTCAGTACTGAAAATGTTGAAGTGCTCATGCTCAGGACTGGCTTGAGATGATAGTCACACTACATTTATCACCTTTATTGTATCTCATACAGCCTAAAACATACCTTTAGCCATTTAAATACATCAAACATCCCATATTTTGATGTGCTCTCCTCCATCACAAATTCACAGAGATGAATTACTCTTTACAAATCTGTGATCACATGATTACTTTCTGTCTCGCTGCCAAGATACAAGGGGTTGCTGCTTATCTTACCCAGTGGCTCAACTTACCCCTTTCTCCCCTACTACTCTAAGACTGTCCTGTTGCAAAGACAGTAGGCATTCACATACAAATTGAATTGGGCTGCTTTGGAGTGAAGGAGGCGATAACATTATTTATGTATTTTCTTTTTATGGAACACCACAGCAAGGCCAAGCTATTTTTCAACCTAGGCAAAGTATGACAGACATTTATGAGGGCCAGTGTTCAGGATTTCCAGCAAAGATGCATCAGATGAATCTGATTATGAATTATGAAAAACCCTTGTGCTGGACTCCAGAAAGACCATTGTCTTACTGTTTCTGATCACTGAGTTTACTTTTTTTTCTTGTTTTGTTAATGAAATCAGTTACAAAATGCAAATGGGAAGGCCTGTTGTACATATGTTTTTGCAGATTTTATGCAAAGTGTTGGAGTATAAAAGCCTTTATATGCAAGAGTTTAGATATTGTGTGAATGTTTACATCATCAAAATCTGCTTATTGTGTGTTTTTCTGTTTGCACTTACCAAAATTAATGCAATTTAAAAAAAGAAAAAAAAAAAACGGGTTCGTTTGCGTGACATATCAAAGGAGTGGGAACTGCCTTTAACTGGGGGAATTATGGCAATCTCTTCTAACTTTTACTGCACCACAGTGCCTATCACTGTTGTTGGGAATATCTCATAACATCAATTCTGGTAACTTTCATGTTTTGACTGTAGCTTAAGGATGACATGCTTCCCTGTGGATTAAGAAAATGTTACAGCCCTTGGGCCTTTGAGGCCCTCTCCGCACCAACTTTACAAATTCTCCAGTACATGGTGGTCAAACTACAAACTTCAGACTAGAGTTCCTATTGTTTCGTTTTTTGTTTTTTTTTTTGAGATATGAGGTTTTCACCTGATTTATTGATGTATATATGGGCATTATACATGGTTTAATTTTCTATTGTATATGCTGTCAGAAGTAGCTGGAATAAAGTTGTATCTTGGGAGATTTTTCTTTTTTTTTGCTAAATGAAGGCTTTGTGAAGTTTTTGTCCTGCATGTGATAAATATTTGAGGCCTCAACAGAAACATCTGCCCTCTGAACATTTCAGTACATACCGATACATGTCATGCCGAGATCAGTGAGGATAAAGGGCAGCCATCCCATTCTGCACACGGGGCAAATAATGACAAACAGTTCAGCACGACACAAATCATGCCACATCCCTATCATTTTCACAGTCTGTTTATACCAAGTAGGTGACAAGTGAATGGACAGCTCATAATTCAAATGTAGCTATACCCAGAAAACCTTTCTGGGAAAATCACCATCTTCTTAGAAACGGCAGCGGAAAAACAACTTCTGTAAAAAGACCCCTGCCAGTTTTGGAACCCATCAACCCGTTTGCCCTCTTGACGTTAACATTCATTCAGTTTCAGATGTGAGGATATAAGAAAATGCATGTGGCAGTCTATATCTTGTGTTCAAGAATATTATTTTCTTTAATGTTTTTGCAACCAACAGTGAAGCAGAAACCTAACAAACAACAACCCCCCACCCCTCCCCACCAGATAATGAAGAGATAATGAACCACCTGGACTTTCAATGACAAAGAAATAGGAGTGCTTGAGAGATCACAGCTTTATTGAGCATCTTCCACGTCATCCATCTTTAGTCTTTGCCTGCAAGGCCACGCCCCCTCATTCCTCCACCCCTCTAGCACTGAAACGATTCCCTTTCAGACATTAGTAGATCACACTGACGACCAGCAGTTCTTTTCCAATGTCAGTCAAACATTTAGTAGACTTCCCCTTCTCACATCAGTCAGTTGCACCCATATGTGGGTTCAGGATCCTTCATGGGATTTCAACAAGTCTCCAAAGTGAAATTGTTGAAGGAAAAATCCACCCTGAAAAATTTAACGCTTGGTGAAAAACAGCAATGTTGTTTGCATTTCCGGGCCTTTTTTTTGTTTTGTTTTTTTGCTTTACAATGTGTTGTTCTTGTTTCCATGGATAACAGCTACTATGGAATTGCAAGTTTTTCCCCCAGGCATATAAAACATCAGCAGTGGACATCAGGTTTTGGTATCCCTCAGAATCCAAGAGAAACAGCCTCTTTCGAGAGTCAACATTTCACACCTACATTCAACAATCATACAGGGAAAAATCCATCGTAGTAGAGGCAGACACCATTTCTCCACTTACAGGAGCCCCATGTAGAATGCAATGCAGCCCCAAGACAACTTGTGTTTTGAATAAGGGGCGTCGCCACGATCGCCACGGTCAGTGTTCACTAAATAGTTTGCTGGATGGGCAGATTTGCTTGCTCATACGTCCACCTTTGATTGACAGCAACAAGTTCAGGCTCGCTATGTTTTGCTGAAAGGAAGTTTGGGAAATCTAGGAACTAAAGCAGATGAGGCAGATGAATCACTAAGTTACTCCTGGAATGAACTGACAAATTGATATGTAACAGTGTACGAGGATCCAAGGGTAGATTTTTCCTCTACAAGGTGTACTTATGTTCTCAGGACAGGGGGATAATGCATTGAAGAGTGCGTAATCTGGAAACTTCAACTCTATAGTGATACACCATTCTATGCTAAGCACAGCAGGGTGTGCGGGGGCTAGACGTTCATCGCAGCTCGAGTTCTTGCACTGAACTACTTGAAAACAACGTCTGTGATTAACATTCATTTCCACAACTGTTTTGGGGAGTTTCTCTGTGGAGAAGAGGGATTTTGGGGGGAGTTCAGAGTCAGATGGAGAATAAGAGAAGCAAACACTGGGGGGTGTTGAGCGCTTGTTGAAGCCAAAGCACCAGAGTGTAGCTGAGCGTCCTTTTTAAGGGCTAAGGCTGGACCTCCTCAGCTGAAGCCACTCAGACAAAACCATCACTAGAGACGTCTTGACAGCACTGATGCGACAGCAAGGCAAAGCTTGTTTTCCTCATTCATTTCAAAACACAGGAACAAGTGGGAAATTCATGAAAGGCATCACATTTTCAAAGATGTCGCAGGGTTAAAGCCCAACTCTAGCCAGTTTGACCTAAACTCTATTTTCCCGTCATCTTCCTTCATACTCATCGAGTCAGACCTAATCAATTGCTTCACTATAGAGCTACTTGTATCTCTCCAATTCAGGCCATGACTTTCTATTTTTGAAGAGTCCATTGGCCCACTAGATGTGTAATGGAGAGCAAAACCCAGACAAGGAAAATGCAAATAGCTCTTTAGTTAAGGTATTGATGAGACTGAATATGACAATAGAGCCCAAGTCAAAAATGGCTGGTGTTTCACTTCAACAGGATATTGGTGACAGGATGGAGCGGAGAGGAAAGGCCAAATGCACAGGGAAATGGGCTGGCGACACACAAGCATACACACACGCACAAAATTGGTCCCCAACGCAGTGCCCTTAAGGGTATGATAGCTTAGCACTTAGAAGTATGGGTCCGCTGACAGATAGATAACTGCAAGCTGTTGTAAGGCTGGTAGTCATCAATGGAGCACTTGGGCACCCAAAGTCCTATCTGTGTATATTGACATCAAACACACACACACGCACGCACGCACACTCGTGCACACACACCGACACACCCACACAAACACACACACGAAGCCACACCATATGATTAAATAGTAACAAATACAGGTAGGCCCAGAAGCCTAATCAGACCTCTGTACACGCAGCATCTTCCTCTTTTCACTCCATTGACCATGTCCCTTGTTTGAAAATAATGTGTTCAGCTATTACTCAGAACTCATTTTGGCTCACTCAATATGAAAGCATAAACAAAGGGCTACATAACATACACTTTTGCATATAAATTATTGGCATTTTAATTAAGCTATGTCAGTACTAACCTGGAAAAAGAGATAAAGTAAATTCAAAACAAGACCTCCGAAGCCTGTGTGTAACAATATACCCACTGGTTCAACACATTCCACTGTTTATAATCTCTCTCCACCCACAACAGTTTAATAATAGTTCACGTCTTCATCGGGTCCAGTGACCAGCTGACGGACTCCCATTTCTTGCAAAAGTAAACTAAAAGTTTAGCCATCAAATGAAACTTAAGTGATGTTTTCTATGCAATGAACAACCTGCATTTAACTGTACAAGTGACAAAAAGATGACATTTCTTCCATCTCTGATCCATCCCAAGTGGCGATGCTGATGGATGTGAGGCGAAACACACATCTGTTGGATGTGTGTGCAGTCTTGGTGTGGTCCAGATACTGTCATGTAAATAAGTGGGCCGTGGCAAACATGGTTTGATCCGCGCTGAGTCTCATGGCATTCAGAGCTACACTGGTTCAAAATACAAAAACAAAAGTCATCCAAATCCAACCTGAAAGAAAAAAAGTGATCAAGACAAGACAAAAGGAGAGGGCAAAGTCATCTTTAAAAGGACAAATTTTTTTTCTTCCTTTTCCCTCAGTCATTTTGTCCTCTCTCTTTGAGAAATGAAAAGTCACATCTGTGTGGGGGGAGCCAGTGAACGCATCCGTTCTAGGAGGCTCATCACGGTGCTTTGTGTGGGTGTCAATGAGGGGTTTCATAAATGTGTATTCTCTAATTCTTCATTCCGTAGCTAAGTGTGTGTGTTTGTGTGTACTGGCAGCTGTAGTGACTATAGAAATATGCAGCCAAATGACTTGCCAGTGACGCTTGAATTTTGTGTGTATTACTAATTAACTGTGTGAATTCTTAAGCATCATGTTTGGGCCGATTTCAAGTCCTTTCCCTCACTGCCCTAAATGAAGCCCACGTGTCTCTTCTGTCTTCCCTCATAAATCAACCAAGGCAGGGGCGGGTGGGGCCCAGGCTCTGGGCCAATAGGAAGGCCTGTACAACTTCCTGGGTCTGCTGGGGCGTAGTGTTGACGTCCTCCAGGGCATCGGCCACGGCAAACTGCCGGTCCCTCAGCCGATTCCAGTTTGACAATACGTTGTGGTACTCAAACACCTTCTCGTAGTTGCCCACTGAGTTGTAGAGTTTGATCAAGCCTCGGTAGTCGTACTCCAGGCCGCTGTAACCCTCTCCAAACAGTTTCTTCCCTATAGGGACACAGGACACAGGATCGGAAACCATGTTTGTCATGCTAAGTTAGTTATTTCTAATATTAAACCCACCTGATCATCACTAGTCTAGTGGAGCAAATCAGGGAAAAGATTTTGTCAGGTATATCTTAGTATAAAGTCATCTTATTCAATCTAAAAATGTATTGATCATAACCATGACAAACTTGGCTAGTTCTGTTATAGCACAAGGAAAATGTTTAATTGTGAGGGCGGTCCTCATCATTTTACATGGAATCAAACAAAAGATGCCGGCCACTTATAAATAAATCCACTGGGGAAATTAAATAATGAATTAATGACAAACTTGAGTGTTTGCACTGGTTTTCTTAGCAACAGACATATGATTCAAATTGGATATCACAGGCTAAATAAGGTCTAAATTAGCACAGTGATGTTAGGCTGTGCCAAAAACCGGCATCTATAAACTTTAAGACCAGTTTCAGTGATTCCCCCCTCCCCCATGTCTGACCAATAGCGATGGAGCGCAGGTAGAGCCTCTCTGCGTCTTCATACTGGTTCATGTCGTAGTTGTAGAGGGAGGCCAGATGACCCACTGACAGAGCGACCTCGTAGTCCTCCTGGCCCAGAAGCTGCTCCTTGATCTGGATGGCCTTGATGTGCATCTCCTCTGCCTCCTGGATGTGACGGATACAGAAGCACACACACATGCATCGCGCATGGAGGTTGAAAGATTCACACAGATGAAAGGAACAGTTTGTTTCCATTTGTAGTGCTTTTCCAATGCATAATATATTTGATTCTTTGTCCAGAGTCACTGGCTATGTTTACATGCAGGGAGATTTCAGTTGCTACCCTGGATACTTAGTAACCTGGTTTTAAGTCCATGAATAAGACTTTATCCAGAGCATGACCAATTGCTGGGTTACTTTGTGCATGTAAACCTAATCAGAATGTAATGTAGTAAGCATCAGGCTAGTTTTCACCTCTTATATATACATGTAACTTTTACTAATTCATTAAACACAATAAAAACAAATTCTCATAGCAATGGCCTGGCTGATAGATAAGGCCAATGTCACACATCATCCTGATTCATGTCAAACACACACGCACACACACATCTCCACCCACCTTGAACTTTCTCATGGACTGGTAGAGCCGTCCCAGGTTGCCATAGTGCTTGGCTGTCTGTACATTAAACTCTCCAAAGGCCTTTTTGGCCAGCTGCAGTGAGGAGAGGTGCAGGTCATGTGCCTCCTGCAGCAGGCGCTCCTCTGTCTCCTTATTGTGGCAGTCTATGGCGATTTCCTCCAGGATCAGGGCTGATGGGAACAAAAGATGATTTAGACATATGAGACTTCGCCACAGTCTGATACTGTGGTGTCACAACACCCGGTAAGTGTGTGGTACAAAATGTGAAATTCACAAGAGGCTCAAATCAAAGTCAATCACTTCAACAGGCCCCCCTGTCACCAAACCCTGGGGAGGTCTCAGCATATAAAGACTAGCAGATGCCTAGCTGAAAGGCATCCATCACTATAATATAACTGGGCAGGGATCTAGTCAACACACACATCAAAATCATCTCGTCCAGCCATAATCTCTTTATAAAAGAGTGGGCTATTTCTGTAAAGCATGAGTCAAAATATGAACTGCAGGAACACAAAAAAATAAAATTGTTACAGTTTTAATATTAAAAAACAACTCTTCATGGACACTGCATGACTATGAACCCTGATCCAGGCTTCTGCAGCTGAAACTCATTTTGATTTTTCAAATCAAAACTTAAATCAAGTCTTAGACACTCCCATGTTTCTTTCTGACTTGAATGCACCCTTGCAGGTTTTCTACAGGTCTTTAAAAAGTGTTGAAAATAAAAGTTAAAATTCAAGACTTGAAAAGGTCATTTTCAGAGAATGGTATTGAAAAGGTCTTGAATTTTAAATTCTGCAATCCCCCGGCCTCAAAAGAAGGCAGACGGGTGCAGATCTGACTGAACAGACTGTGTTTTTACTGTGCAATAGGTTTGGACATTTTTTATTTGGGTATTGAAAAAGTCTTGAATTTGATGTCAGGAAAGGGGTAGAAACTCTGAATTTGATACATGGTGGCTCAACAGACTGAGCCACCATGACAAGCTAAGCAACACAGAAACACCTCTACTCGCTATGGACTCACTCACCTCTCTCACACACTATATATATATTTGCCTCCATCTGTCCCC
>OMLF01043787.1:11246-43036 GCA_900302615.1 Holocentrus rufus
CTTTTCAAATCAAAACTTAAATCAAGTCTTAGACACTCCCATGTTTCTTTCTGACTTGAATGCACCCTTGCAGATTGTCTACACGTCTTTAAAAAGTGTTGAAAATAAAATTTAAAATTCAAGACTTGAAAAGGTCTTGAATTTTAAATTCTGCAATCCACCGGCCTAAAAAGAAGGCAGACGGGTACAGATCTGACTGAACAGACAGAATTTTTACTGTGCAATAGGTTTGGACATTTTTTATTTGGGTATTGAAAAAGTCTTGAATTTGATGTCAGGAAAGGGGTAGAAACTCTGAATTTGCTCAACAGACTGAGCCACCATGACAAGCTAAGCAACACAGAAACACTTCTACTCGCTATGGACTCACTCACCTCTCTCACACACTATATATATATTTGCCTCTATCTGTCCCCACAGCAAATTCCTTTATCCTACTGGAAAGCTATAACAGAGGGTCTGCCTGATGCTTTCATTTTGTCCTTTACGCACAGTGGGCAGAAGCCCAGTGTGCAGTTTGGTTTACCTTTGACCCTCTTGGAGGAGGCCAGCAGTAGATGGTCCTCAGGGAGAATGTGAGTTATGATGTCTATGGCACGTTCTGCATGGAATCTGTGGGACAAACACAGTAGCTGATCCAAACAGGGCATGGAGCACAGACTTGGCCGGCAACACTGTTACTGCATGCTATTCAAGATAAACACTTCTGAGAAAGTGGAGTGTTCCCTTAAAGATATTTGTTCTGAGGCACTGCTGCTCATGTTGCAAAAGTTGAATCGGGATCACAGGGGTCAGAGTGTTATGCAACAGTTCAGTGCTTGTGAACAGAGGGAAGGGCATTAGTCAAAAATTTAACTCGTATATCCACGGGACCCTTGCCATCCTGCAGTCAGCCAGTGCCTCTCGACAAATCAATTCTTTGGCACACCTGCTAACTACGCAGCTGTGTAATATGAATGCAAATGCGGCAAGCAACGTAACAGGCCATCACACACTATGAGTCATAGTCTTGTGCCTCCTCTATTAGGAAGCCCATCTCTAATGTAATTAGCGGGCATGGCCAGGAATAGCCCTGTGGTTGTGAGCCTTATTATACTCACAGCGCGTTGTCAAATTTCCCAGAGCTGTACTGGTGCACATAGGAGGAGTAGGCCAGGTCTTCATGGGCTGTGGCAACGTGGATGTTCTTCCCCCCAAACACAGACTGTCGGATGTCCAGGGCCGTCTGTACAGAAGGCAGCGCAAGAAACAACTTTTATTGGAAAAAGCTCTGCATATGGAATGAGATTCTGAAGTTAAATCACCTCACTGATTTACAATGACAAATGATATTGTGCCAAGCATGTTAAATACTTTTGCTACTTATGACCTCACTTACCTGGTAAATGGCAACTGATTGGCATATGTTGTCTACATTTAGTAAGTAAAACCCATAATCTAGCAGCGTGTCAGAATATTTGGGATGCTTGTGTCCAAAATGTTCTCTGTAAGACATAAGAAATGCAATCAGAATGGTCTAAACAAAAGCGTACCACTAGCTTTAGCTTTAATTATCACAAAAGTCCCACAAAGATGTTGCATGTTACCTTGCTAGAAACACTGCATGTTTGATCAGCTGCTCTGCTTTTCTGAACTCTCTCTTCACCACGCAGGCCTGCAAAGGAAAGACAGCTAGAGTCAAACTTCACATTGAGCATCCAGTTTAAGGGATTCCTTGACTATTACCAATAAAATACTGTTTGTCCTAATGTAGATCTATCTATATTCAAACAATGTACAAACAATCATGCCTCAAAAACATCTCATCACATAAATGAACATGGTCAGGAAATGTGTGAAAGGTTACCTTAGAGGCTTGTCGGAGGACATCGACCACCACTTTGACAGGCAGCCCTGGTGTAATTTCCTTCATAGCCTCTATACACCACCTATATGCCTGGGAGACATGGTGGAAAATAGGAAAAAACTTAGTTTAAAAAGAGTCAAAATTTGGTTCATTATTTCAATTTGCAGCAGTTTTTATCAGAATTAAAAATTTGGCAATTCCAATGCTACAAGCCAAATTTTCATTTTCCGGCTAAGAAAAGTTAATTGTTGTTCAAAGTCATTGTTAATCGCAATCATTTTCTATCATTTATAACAAAACTCTCAACCCATGAACTGCCATTCTCAGTCATCGGCCTTCCAATGTACCTCATCGTAGTGGCTTTTGGCGAAGAGCAAGGCACAAAGCTCGCCATACAGCGCTGCCTTGTTGGCCTGGTGGCCATGTTTGGCTAGTTTGTCCATGTAAGACTGAGCCAACTTGAAGGTCTCCTCTCCCAGGTGGTACTTGCAATTACCGTTGCGGACATGAAGCAGCCTGTGGGGACGAGAGAGAGAGATACCTGTTGGCAGAAAAGCACTAGTGGGGAAACACTGACAAAAACAGAGCAATATAGACTGGTTTGCTAATATATGGGGCTGATATTGGGTGACATACACAATACAACCTATCAGCACAGCATACACAAAGTCTGAAGGATGGAATAGTTGCTGTAAAAATGCATAAACAAATCAGTTGCCTTTCTCCATGAATACACTGCATTCCAACAAAATGCTTAAAGCACATCGATTTATGGTGAGATCAGTGACCCTGTATCTTTTGTGTAATGCCCTCCACTGACCAACAATATCAGACTAATAAAACTGAATAAAAAGCTATTAACCCATCCATTACCACAGCTACATCCCAAGCTGACCACTGAAAATAAAAGAGGGAACCTGTAATGTGGATTACAGGTTCAATACAGCAGACATGAGGCCCTTTAATAATCTTGACAGCAAGGCGTTTACAGAGGATGAAGCCCAGTGACAAATGCTTAAATATTCCACAACCACAGATGCTCTCCTGCTAAAATATAATGAGCTGAGCAGCCAAGTGTAAAAAGAAACAGAAAAGTACAGCACAGCTTAAGCTTAACAGTGAACATCTGGACCTAAGGGGGGAAATAGAGGCTTACAGGCTCTACAGCGCATTTTTACTACAGACAAATTGGAACTCCAGAACGTGTCAAGACAAACGAGATGGGGAGAGCCACACAAGGAAAGCACAAAAGCATCAACAGCACTGAAGGACAAGCAGAAGTAGCAGAATATGATGGAGCACAAGCTGATTCAAAACATCCCCACTGTCAGATTAGCTGACCAGTGGGCACTAGCACAGAAAGTCATTTTAACTGTTGGGGCCCTTTATCACCTCCACTAAAATGCTGATTCAGAAGGAACATGTTTGTATCAGTGACAGCAGGAGTGCTGAGCAACATTAAAAAGAGGATGACAGTCCAGCCATTAAGGAACTAGAAAATGACAATATGCATCACAAAAATGGCAATCAGTCATCTTACAGAGTGGGAGTGTACTTATGTTAGGCTCTTTCCCCCTCCTCTGCCTGACAAAAATGAGTAAGCACCTATCTGTGGTGGATGAATTTGAACTTGAATTTATAATATTTGCAATTTCCACCCACGCCTCATTTCTGTCTAGGTCCTTGTAACTGAAGCTCAGTGCAAGTGTGAACATTTACACTCAAACTGCTGGCTGCTATTTATATTTCTGTGCCGCCCCTTGTTCCGCTCACAGAGTTCCATTAGGAATAGGCGTTAAGATTTTTTTATATATCTTATTTTCACGGCACTCTACATTGAGTTATGTGCTGCAAAGGCATCTGATACATTTTCAAGAATGCATGTGAGTTTCAGGCCCTTGTCTTTTCTAGTAGCAGGTAGTTCAACACAGCATCATGAACTGTTAGGCTGAATCGAATACAAAAATGCTTAGAGACAAAGTTGGAGATTTTTGCATCGATATATTATTTTCTACTCACCTAGACTGTGCTGTGCTGTTCTGTTGTATTTAGGTACAGAACCTCCATTAATGTCATCAGTAACACCTGAGTTTACTATTTCATGTCAAAAGGACTGCTGTGAAAAATGTCTATAGCTGCTATCTAACCCAGCGGTACGTCAGAGGCCAGAAAGAACAATAATACTATTTCAACATGGGTTACAAAAATTGCTTGATTAGTAGATTTAATAACAGTTAAAAAATTGCCACTGCCGTGCATTAAGGACTTAAGGCAAGTCATGTTGACTTTTCCATGCATTTTGCTGTCCATCCACGCAGTAATCTAAGTCATGATGAACAGTAAACCTCAATGTAACTGTGAAAGTTTTATATAAAAACGAATTACAATCAAAGATAGCATTAGCAGTGAAATCTCTTAAAGATGCTCTGAAGACATCTCTATAAACCCTGTTTCTATCCAGCAGAATTGCTGTGCTTGTCAAGCTATTTTAATCACTGCTGGCTCAGGGACATAATCAACATTATGTATGGGTGAGACAAATATTGTAAAGCCCAAACCATCAGGGATTAAATGTGTCTTAAAAAACATTCACACAGACATAACCAGAGCTATGTGACTTACCTGACACAGCATTCCACGGCCCGGTACCAATGTAGGACCTCGTTATGGAGAGTGCACAGCTGTAGGCACGACAGGAACACTTTCTCTGCATCTCCGTACCAGCCCGCATCAGACAAGAAGCCACCTGTAATCAAATCACGAGATTCCTCCACTGATTCTAAATAATACAAGGCAGTAGTAAAGATGTGACATCCTTCTTTTATTTACTTAATTAAAGCCCCAGATGCACCAAGTCAGTGCTACCACCACCACCGTCATCCACGCACCCACACACACATTATTTACCCAGAACAAAGCCGAACTGGATGGCTTTCTCTTTGACATGGGCATCAGACTCAGCAATGTAAGAGCAACGGCGGCTGAAGGAGTTTGCCAGTACTGAGGCCACCTTCACACCATGGTCCATCAGGGCTTGGAAGCAGTGGTGCAGGAGGTGTCTAGAGTGAGGTGGATACAGTAAATAGATCATGTCAGCGGAATGCAAAACTGATCACAAATATGGTAACAACACCCTGTGAGTGTCTGAGCTGTACAGAGATGAAAACGGGGAGGGGGGGCAGACATACATACAGAGACTCCCTGCACTTTAGTTAGATAGTGCACTGCCCATTCAAAATGGGCCTGTTCAGAATGAGCCCATTGGGTGGCCTCTGGTGTTACTGCTTGCAGCTTTGTGGAGCTGCGTCTTTTGCGTTGATGCACATCTATTCGCGCTGTTACAGTAGCGGCACAGTGAGAAATGAGTGCTGAAATGCAACTCCAAGCACTGGTACCGAAAACAGCGCAGACAGACGCACATCAAGCGGCAGCTGGCTTGACCGGGTTTGCACAGTTTTCTATGGAATCGCTGATCCAAAAATCTTCACACTCAACACTGCAATGCCTCGGGGCCTCAGCAATACACACGCCAAGTGTGAAGTCAATTGGACGAACGGGTGTCAACATAATTGAAGGACAGGAAACATACATAATACACACACACACACACACACACACACACACACACACACACACACACACACACAGATTTATAGTAAGATACAGGTTTTGCATGTTGACTGTGACAACACATCTACCAGTAGTGTTTTCACAGATAGAGCAGTTGGCCAAATGTAGTGAATAACAATGGGGAACAATGCTAACCAATATTGATGATGCCTTGTATTCAGATAAAGTCCAATCTAGGTTGAAAGTCACAAGACAAACTGATTACATAATAAACAGAACATCAATAATGCACTTTGCCTGCCTAGAAAAAGGAGCTCTACAGTGGATAAGAGAACTTTTACCAAACCATGTAATGACACGATGACATTGCTCAAATTTCATTCAGGCTTTTCCAAATCTTCAGCGACAGTGAATCTTTTCAGTTACAGAAAACTGGCCCTTTCTCAGGAGGGTGTGAAGCAACCCCTGGGAAGCTGCAGCTGCTTGACCATTTAACAAAAATATGTACCAGTGCAATATATTCTATTTGTGCAACACTGTATTTCAATAGTCCACTACTGACTCTCTACAACAGGGCAATTTATTGTAAACTCTAACATTGATCCTAATCCTTAACCATGACCCTAGCCTTTACCAAGTTGTATTCCCAAGTTGTTCACAGCATACAAACAGTCTGTGGTACTAATTTGAGAGAGTGTCCTTGGCAATCAACTTAAAGGGAGTAAAACAGAGATGGTTTATTGGGAGTCAACTAAGACAGTTCTTGTTTGCTGATAGCTGATTCGTTGTTGAATACCTACAGACACATTGTTGAGAATATTGTGAGACACTGTCTGTATAACATGATCATTAAACTACTTTTTGAGGCAGTTGTATAATGTGATGTTTTCATACAACTGTGGAATCATTGTGTTTAAATGTTTGACCAGCCAGTGTTTCCATGTGGTGGAACAGTTTGGTATACTGTAGGCCAATGACACCTGGAGGATACTGGATTACAAAAGCCATGCCGAAATGTGGCCATAATAATTCCACAGGTCCACAGGGTATAAGCAAATATTTTACGACAAACAAAGATGCACCAATATCAATTTTCTAGAACTGATATGAGTACCAGGTATTTTTAACTAGATTAGTTCATACATGTAGCAATCCAAATGCTGATCAACTTCCTGCCATTCATACTGTCTAGTAGTGGCCTCTTATATTACAACTACTGGAATGAATCAATCACTCTCTATTATTTATTAATGTGATTACATTATGCATTTACTTTCAGACAACAATCAACATGTAAAAAAAATAACAGTGATGAATGGTAACACAGTAACAAGCACATTATTTGGAATGCAGATGCCCCACTAGGCCCGTTGGTGCTAAAGGGAAGACCATGGGGTCTCCAAAATTGCCAGGTTTCATCCTCTAGCCAACATGAATGTTGTCACTAAATTTCATGAGATTTTGAGATATGTTGCTCTGGACCTAACAGGCTGGAAAAAAGCTTTATGCATAATGATCAAACAGCATATTGACAGACTAAAAAACCTAAATAGCTACCATGTTCATGAACCAAATTTTGTGCATCAAAACCATGTCAATATCGATCTATGTATCTATCTATCTATCTAGGATTAGGACTGTTTCATTTGACAACAGAGTATCATACCTGGGAGGTGGATCACAGTATCACAGATATCAGTGCAGGTCTACTCTACGGTATACTGATAGGTGCATGCATGTCATCGTTTGTCCATCTTTCAGTTTGCACACGTTTTAACCACTAGCCATAGCAATAGTAATAGCAATAGTGCCAGCTTCTATTCTACTGTGTAATCCTGGGATGACTGTTCACTCCAGAGACATAGAGAGGAAAAGGTAAGTTGACGTTTGCCAAGCATTTGCTGTTCAGACAGATTAGAATCATATTTTTCTGTGGAATATGTAGGCCAATGTTCCTGAGTATTGTGAGGACTATGGGACTGTTATGTAAGACAACGTATGGTCACTGTGGAAGGTGGGAGATTTCAGGCAAGTTTCAGTCCCATTGTGTTCTTACCTTTTGTCTGAAGCCCGCAGGACTTTAGCAAAGACCTCCAGCTCACAAAACTCCCCTCCCAGCTGGCAGAGCCGGCCCTGCTGGTAAAGCTGCAAGACAGAGACAGGGAGGTAAGGCGAGCACAGGGATTCACCAGTCATTGAGAACAATTTGGATGTCACTTCCACAATAGGCCAGAAGTGATGAAATAAACACTGCGCCGGTGAGCAGGGCCCCAGCAGGAGGGTCCCCGTGTCCATTCTATCATTACAGTGCTGGAACCTGTATCCTGAATGCATCACCACTTATGTTCTGAAAAATCGGTCAAATACGTAATATAAGCCAACCAGAAACATGCTAATTATGGATTTTGTTTGTAAGGCAGGCTTCAGCAAATGCTCTCTGCCGTTCAGAAGTTCAAACAAAGCGATTTGCTGATGTCTGGCTTGTCATCAAAATGTGCTGAGCTGGAAGTTGGTATTTTCAGTGCCTCTCCATGGTGGATCCTGTAGTTGACACTGCCTACTAGTCTCTGTGGCTCTCCATCTCTCTCTCTCTGTCTCTCTCTCAGGTGTCTTCTCAACTGCAGTTTTTTTTCACTAAGTGCTAGGTTGTGAGCACATGTACAGTACAATTTCTTTAGTACAAACTACTATATTGGAAAAGTGCTATTTTTTGTATTTGGTTTGTTATGTTCACACTGCCCAAAAGTGAGCGAGGGCTTGAAAACAAAAGTCACTTGAGCTCACAAATTGCATATTTAATGAACAGAGGTTTGGTAACCTGTCGCCCTGAGAGACTTTGCTGGCAAGGGGAGCCAAAAACAAACCCACTCAACTATGGTCGCATGTTCGACTTGGCTGTGCTCTGCACCACAAGTTACCTTTTCTGGTGTTCATCACACCTAAGAACACATCAGTGTTCTTAGGTGTTCATCACACCTAAGAACACTGATGTGTTCTTAGGTGTCCAGACTGTGATTTGGCTTCATACTTAAGCACCAAAGTAGGGCCACTACAACCATAGGAGAAAACGACATATCCTGAGGCAAGTTGGCTATCAGATGTCAACATCTGTCCACTCATACCTAAAGCCTGTGTTTCGGAGAGGTTTCCTCTAACTGATTCGACCAAATGTTCTTACTCAACAGTCACCATACTCTACATGTCAGTATGCTGACAAGTCAAAATAATCAACTAAGTCATTTTCAGTGTTTCAGTTCGGTTTCAGTTTTATTGGTCATATGTAGGTTAACACGGGGTCAACAGTACAATGAAATGTGTTGAATGAGAAAACAGGTCAGCTCAGCATTACAGCAATAAGAGTGTATCTAGAAATAGTTTTATAAACTCTTGCCCCTCACATTCACTCTAAACAGCAACTTCCATAAGTGTTGCTTTTTTTCCCAGTGATTCTCCCTTATTTTATCTATTTCTCCTACGGTGTCCTCTGCTCATGTGGTGTAGTTCAGAGAAATTCTTTCATAATTTATGTTTTTTGAAAAACACATTGCATACACTATCACTGCCTTGTGCAATGCGCAATGAAAGAGCACATTGACACATTTCAACTACAAGGCCAATATGGGCTACAGAAATATGTACAAAATATCGGCAGTTAAATAATGAGTCTATGTCTGTCACAATTTATGAAAGGGACATGGTTTAAATTTAGAATTATCACCAAGATGTGATTTATGTGTGAAAGTAACACGTTTTTGTACAGGATTTTGCTCATTTTTTGAATTTCTGATTGTTATTACACATGACGCCCTGCTTTAGTCAGTCTGTAAGATAAGAAGAAAAGAAGATAAACTAGGAACTTGGAAGCCACTGGGATGTATAACAAATTTACTATAAAAAATTAAAAGTAATATTGAAACAAAAATAACAGTAGCATAGCCACAATTACACATTTACGGGGGGAACAGAAGTGGATTTGACCTTCCACAACGTTTGATCCAAGCGCACCTATGAATCTGGGTTGTGAGTTAATTTTGGCCCACCTAGCTGCAATCACAGCTGCCATGCTTTGACATTGTAAGCAACATGATGAACACGTCACCAGTGTCCCCTAAATCCTTAAGAGCTGAGCAAAGGGAAGCTCGGCTGATGTGTGGATGGGCAACAAGGTTGTTGCTAGGAGTGTAAACCACAAGTGTCATCAAGATATAATATTATATCAATTCTTTGGACAACAATACTTTATTTGCTGATATCACAAAGTCTGCCATGAATCACGATACAATTTCAATTCAATTCAGGAGTCTGTGATCGATATGAGACAATACGCTGATTTATTCCCATGAGGGGAGTAAAAATCTTCTTTGTCTTTTCTTGGCTGTTTGCTATTATTTGCCTGGCACTACCACTACTTGAAAGTTTAGGAAGGACAAGCGTTTGGACAGAAATAATGACAAAGCACACAGAAATGCTATGGGAATTTCAAAATAAAGATGTATCTAAAGATGATATGGATTGATGTTTTCACTTTGCATTGATGATATTGGATCGTTGATCATTGAATTGATATGTTGATCAAGATCGATGGATCATTAAACCCCTAGTTGCTGCTATACAAAAGTTAGGCCCAGCTAATCTTGTCCATGGCTACTGGCCATCAACAGCCAAACACATTTGTGATATGCTGTGATTCCATTTCATGAAAATGCTTCTGCATAGCAACTGTAACATGGATGAGGAGCTGACTACAGCCATTTAAAGCTCATACATCCACAATTTATTTCAAAGACAAGAAAAACAGAAAATGATGCTTGGATAATGGTTTCCTCTATCATTAGGGTTTATAGTAAACGCTGAAGTGATTTTACTGAGTTTTTCTTAGGTTTAAATTAGCCTAATTCTACCTAATTAGCACTTGATAGCTATGTTAACTCCTTAGAGCCATGTAACATTATGAGCCAATAGCAAAGTTGCCAAAAATGCATGCTTTGCCCGTTCAAAACTTTAAAGCTGCCCCAGACTACTACACAGATGCAATCAGAGGCTCTTTCACCACCCACAGTTGGTTAGAACCACCCACAGTCCATCAGAACACAGTGAACTGTTGACCACGTTGCTCTCAGTGTGAAGGAACAGATTTCCAATCCAAGCTGCCACACAGCACTGCACACTGAACAGAGACTTCCCAATGCAACACAGCTTAACAATCCATGGCTCACTGGAACATATTAAGTGAGCTACCCAGTGAAATGGCTAAAATAAGAAAGTTCATATTAAAGACTGACATTTTCAAGAAGTTTAAGAAACTGGGTGCTTCCTTATCAAGCGTCAAGAGAGGCGATGTGTCTCATTTGTCTTAAGATCTTTCGGAGTTTGAAGGTGTGCTGATTGAGTTAATCCTAAAGAGATGCTTACGGAGACCAACAGTTTGATGGCCAGCAAGGGGAAAGCAATTTCCACACATACAGACAAAAAAATGTTAACATAATTTAAATAAATAATAAAGTGATACCTACATAAAGTTCATGCTCAGAAAGCCAATACATTTCCAATACATTTTGGAGGTAAATGTCAATGTGTGACTGGAAAAGCTTGCTGACAATGCCTTTCTGGAAGAGAGGAAAATCAGAAACACTTACAGGTTGGGCTTAAAAAGTAATTGAGCATGTAGTTTGAGCTTCTTGCCACCTATCATGCTGTTATAAAAAAATGCAGAATAGTGGTATGAGGAGCCGGGGTGAGTAGTGGGTTTGCTGTTGCGTCTGAATTGGTTTATTTTTTACCAAATGTTGCATCTGAGGATAACTGTCCTTGAACATGACTGCATCTCAAACTGAACAATGGCTACTCATCTTAACCACTGGAGGATGAACTGAGCCAGGTTTAGTGAATTTAATATAGCACTAACACATTAGTGCTCTCATGCTGACAATATAACTGTGCAGCACTTAATACACCAGTTTACAACTCACGGTGTTTTGAGGTGGTGTCACTCTATAACATCCTTTTTCAAAAAGCGTCAGGGCCGGGGTGCAGCGAAATTCAATAGCATCCTGAATGGATGTTATTAACAGGACTGGAGCAGGTATATGTAGCTCCAAAAAGCCCAACAAGCCAGCTACTTGCCTAGCAAAATATTGTGAGTCCACTTTTGTGAGTCTTGACAGATCCAGTATTTGACCTGCTCTGATTGAGTGAGGGCTACAATCCAATCAGATCAAAACAAATTTAAAATTTGAGAATCCTCACCAGAGCAATTTCCAACGAATATTGGCTTCTGCTGCCAACCCAAAGTAATTGAGAGAATGCTGATCTAGAATAATGCACTTAGCTCATCTACCATTTAACCAATTTGCACTCCTAATAATTCCATAGTATCCATAAATTGATACTAAAAAGAAAATTGAAGCAAGACCACGCGCAACTCGAGGTTATGAAGTGATGTCCTTTTTCACACATTTTAATTTGATCAAAAATTTCAGTCCATCACTGCAATATATGCGTCATCAGAATAGCTTCTCATAGCAAATCTCTACTGTTTGAGTAGGTTTGTTTTTCAAATCCTTACTTATGCCATTTTTCAGCCATCCACCAGCTGCCTAGGTGTGTATACAGTCTACAGAGTATTATTGTTAATTTGAATAACTTTCCCCAAAAATGCAGAAAGAGAGCATCAACCATGTGATCCCATCAAGAGCTGACAATGAACCTGAGACTCTGTGGAATGCTTACCAAACTGAATTTCATTTCAATGTTTTTACACCTCTATATTCAAAACGATATTTCGGGAAAACCCTGTCCGTGTTTATATGGACTAAGCACTCTGGATAAGAGCTCATGTACTGGTAAAGATTTTACTAGTAACAATGTAATATCATTAACAGAACGCAAAGCTTCATTTGATGCTCTAATACATTTATGTGGAGAAAGGATGTGCATAACTCAACTTTTTGAAGGGCAACTTGTCAGTGGGTTGTCTACACTATTAACCAACTAGTCAGTCTGCCAATCAGACTGACTAACATTAATGCACCCTGAGTTTAGAACAATACTTTCTAAATGGTCTCATACATGGGGAATAACAACTTGCACAAACCTTCTTACAATATTGAGCAATACTGCCACACATAACGTCGTTTAGTTGGGAAAAATTAGCCTACATCTGGGGAGCCCTGGGTGAGTCAGAGCCTTGGATGAACACTTAACGTTTTGCTTGCCAGCAAAATATGTTAGATCTTGTGAAACATTCGGATCCATTAGTAAGTTCTGCCATGCATATGATGCACCAAGCAGCACCTTTTTCGGCAAAATTTCAACTTTATGAATTGGTTTACGCGGCTTGCTACCGCCCACTCACTACCATATGGTGTATTTTGTTGTAGAAAGGTAGGGAGAATAACAGCGGAGCCATTCTCAGAGCTGTCATGTTACTTAAATACGTGCTTGTGCTTTGTGTGATGAATGTATGTCGAATGGCCCGTAATGACTCATATAAGGTTTCGGTTGTGCTGAGCCACATATGTTTGCCGATGACAAAGCCAACTATAAATTGTCTGATTGTTCTCCCCAACAAGTCACAGACTAAGGTGGGTGGATGTGGTAAACCGATCCTGAGAAACTCCAGATTGTAAAAGGGTAAAAACAAAACAACAAACCCACGAACACGCGTTATACACAATTGTCTTCATCTCTCATTATTGGTTTAATCAACTTACATCGAGGGGCAATGATTAGCTATGACTTCTTAGAAATCAGATCTTAAATTAGATAAGTAGGCTAACTATTTTAGAATTGTAATAAACAAACCTAGTGAACCTAGTTAGCAAACTGACCTGGTTAGAGCCATAGGCTAGAACCCCTGAAATATCATTTTTCGACTGCTAACGGTATCGCCAACGTTAGCTAACGTTGGTATTAACGTTAGCTAGCGCTTGATAACACAAATTCAGCCCGTCTTGCGGTAGTCTCGCACGTTTAACATAACGGACTGATAAATCTTACCTTATAATAGACATCGAATTGAATGTTTTCTGGAAGCGAGCGTATGTCCCTTCTCGAGCGACTATAGTTGTCCACCACAGCCGAGATAGCGGTGTTATACAGTGTTTCTGGGATCCATTCGAGCTCCACTGCAGCCATGTTGTTTTCCCTCTCCAAAAAAAAAAAATACCAGCAGCGACAGCCCTCCCCAGCTCTCCCTACATTCGCTACCTTATTGTGACTGAAGCACTTCCTCTGCGACACCTCATATAACCTTCGCTTTGTGTTCAACCTAGATATAATTGCACTTTTTCTAAATAACAAACACAGTCCTCCAACCGCTGTTAGATTTCCATCTTTCTCCTTCGTCTCCGATCCTTCGTCGTCCCCACAGTTCCGTGCCTCCGTCCCTACGCAAACGTTAGCTGGCTGTGACGCAATGACGCTATTGTGAAGACGATGCAAAAAAAGACAACAATACTTTCATTATAGTTCAATAACTTTTAGCAAGATTTCACTCCCACAATGTAAGCAATTCAACAGCATCTCAACGAAAGTACAGTCTGGATTTATTAAATGAAATCTTTCTGTTGATGAAAGCGTCTGTGGTTGTAGGCTTCTTTATTGGTCCAAACCGTGTCCGCAGAGGGTTCGCAGCTGTCCCCACTGTGAAACCAGCTACTACACGAGGGATTCTGACAGACTTTTTGAGCCCTTCATGCACACTTTCTCTAAATCCGCAATCCCGCAGACTCTGATTGAGGGAATTCCCCATAATCCATCGCGTTGTGACGTTAAAACGGGGATGACCGCGGATGGGAAATCCCGCTGTAAGGTTAAATGGATTAAGAACGGTCTGCAAAGGAGAACTTGTGGTATTTCATCCACATCTTCTTGGTGTAAGATTCTTTCTTCCCATGAACATAACTTTAAAACAAAGATACACAATTTGGAACAGTTGTGACATAACATAAAAATAAACCATTTTATTTTAATAAATGGGTAGTTAAAGATATCCTATTGGTAACACAGTAAATGAAAATGGACATATAATCAGCCACACAGAATTTCTTCAACAATATACATTTTTTCTGCATATGTTCAGTATATGTGAATATACTGAATGTTTTCCATTTTTACAAAGTGTTTGTACCCAGGCCTGCCGTGTGCCTTGCTCGTGCCCAGGACAACATGATCTCAAAGGCCCCCATAGTATAATTTCAGCAGATTATTTCAAGGTTCTCTTGACCCAGGCTCCGGGACAACTGACCTTGTTTTTCACACGTGTCGGCGGCCCTGTTTGTACCATAAGTACACAAATGTCGTAAAATTTATATCTGTAGTATGCTGCATATCTGTACCATATAAATAGAAATATGATCATTCATTACGTGCATGATCATCAACCCTGAGTTTCTTGGTTTGTTTACTTGTTGGCCTGTACTTGTCCTATTCATGCAGCAAGAAAAGGTCATTCATTACCCCCAGGTAAGTAAGGCTTTGAAAATATAAGCACAGATGGATGGGCAAACAAAGCCCAATCCATAGTTCCTTACCCAATCTTCAATAATGGGGAACACAAAAAAAAAAGAAAGAAAAAAGAAATCAGTTGTTGCTGCTGTTACAGAGTGCTTAAAGGAACGGTTTGCTAAAAAATTAAACCAATCTACTCACGAGTCACGACTACTGTCACTGTCCTTTAAAGCAGAACTGCTTTAAAAAAAATCATGTCCTGAGTGGAAAACACCTATATTTACACTGCAATTTAACTAACGTGCACCCAAACCTGTCTTTGTCTGTGAAGATTCTCATTCATCCAGGCCATGATATTTATACGTGCTATAAAAAGGCAACAGGACTTGTTTGAGGTTCACCTCTTACTCAAAAGGCTTCTTCAGTTCTGAAGACTGAAAAATAAATCTTACAGCAACTCTTTTAGGATAAGTTAGATGGTAGGAACTATAGATGGTGGGAACTATAACCACTAAATATAGGTGTTCAGTGGTTATAATTCTCCAACTTCTCCTAAAACGACGTTTTTGTTTGTTTTTGTTTTTTTAATTTCAAGACCTGTATTTCAAATACATGACACATTGTGTAAATAATACAGCTTCGGGGTTGCTGTAAGGTTTCTTTTTTACACTTTGACGGATCTAGTTTAATCGCTCCTTTAAACTTCAACTCTTTATGCTAAGCTAACACAAAATGCTAGCAATAGGACCTGAACAAGTGGACGTACAGAGGTGAAAATGGTATTGAATATCTTGTCTCAGTCTGGGTAAATTGGAAATTGGAAAGCCATGTATGGCTAAAGACATTTGACCTGTACTTTAACTTTTTAATTTCTGGCTGAACTGTCCCTTTAAGTTGTGACTGTGGTGGAGCTTTGTCAAAAAGCAGGACTGCCATACATCAGCTGTCCAGTGGTTGAATGACTCAACAAGTGCAGTATTATGTAACCAGGAGTCAAACAGTAAACTCTGAGCATTTTCCAAAGTGAACTATCAGCTGAATATTCAGTCATGTATCTTATGAAAGGCGACCACCACTAGTGCATGCCCATATCACGTGCACACATCACAAGCGCATGCCCATATCTTCAGATGACAATTGTCACTGGAAAATTTCTGCTTCAGAAGAGTGACGGAGTACGTTGAATGAAAGAAATGTGTCACATGGTGTCAGGCATCTACAAAGTTGCAAGAGAAAGGAAACCAACAAGGAAGCACCCTTGTTTACGCAATGGCAATCAGATGGAAACAGTCTAGGTTATCTAGGTTTTGTATGAGGTTTCAGAGCATTACGACTTTGGAACCACGCATGAAGAGCACATCCAAGGTCAAATCATGGTGGGACTCTTGGATAAAAGACTGTCTTGCAAACTATCACCTCAGGAGGTCCATCAGTCCAAGGAGGTGAAAACTCAAGTCAGCAAGGAGAGGCTTTGTAACGCAGGGGCCTAAGACACAAATTGGAGAACCAAATTAAAAGATAAAGGTAGAGCAAAAAGCACCAAAGACAATAAAGTGTGGTTGATGTGGTAGAATACAGGTCAAACTGGACAAAAACAAGAAAATTTGAACACGCAACACTCATCAGGTTCTCTTTACACTGAGCTATTTAGCAATAATTCAGGATGGGACCAATGGGACTGTCCTGTTCTCCCTGTCTGTGTGCACCTGTTCATTCATGTTTGCACATGTCTGTTTGTGTGAGCAGGAGTATGTGCATGAATTCACCTGCTCTGTTTGGGTGTGTTTCCTACCACTTTTCATCTGTGGCTGAGAGAGGCTTGGGCAACATCAGTGTCCTTTACAGTCCCCGACTCTTGCTTTCTGCTTACCTCCATTGATACCTGTTGTCCATGGTGACTGAAACAACACTAAAGATCCCTGTGTTGGCTGTTGTTCCTATGATGATCTTGATGATGACAACAAGATAAGATTTATAATGGAAGTTTGAGGGTCTAAGGTTGGGGGTGTCATTTCATTCACTGCTACATGAACGAGTAGACTACTTATATCTTTCTTCTTCATCTGTGCTAAAAACGCATAGATTCTATCTATCTATCCATATAAATCCCTAATATATTCCAAATTAATAAATTCATATAGACTCTTTATGTTCTGAAAAGTACAGAAAATGACCATAATATAATTGCAAACGGCACAATTTAATACATCCATGACATATCATGTACATTGATTACTTAGATGAAGATATTTGTCATAGTGCATAGGGTCGACAGAGCAGAGACAAAGGCAAGTCACCACCCATGGCCCTTTCAAGACACACTGTATTCCAGGAAATACAGTATATAACAATTTACAAAAAGACATTTTTCGTACATTTTTTGTTTTTACTGTTAAATAGATGTATATAATGAAACGGACATTCAGCCAATAAGATGAAATAGACATTCTCATTTCATTGTGGCTTTAGTGGTTTTGTGATTATTTAGTAGTGTGAGGACTGACCTCTAGAGGGCAACAGCGCGCCTCCAGCGTGTCTACAGTGTACTAGAAGAAGACGGAGTGTTACGTAAGCACGTTCGAGCATGCCTACTTCACTCGAACATAAACAAAGGGTGGATACTGCGCCGCAATAAACGCAACTAAAACACTCCTCTTGTTTTGTATGTATTCAATACCGAGGAAATTTGTTGAAACTCTTTGTTCTTGAGCCATGGAAAACACATTACTTATGCGAGTGAGTGTGTTTACCGACCAAGGAGGTAGGAAATACATGGAGGATGTCACCGAGGTCATAGTAGAGCCCGAGCCGGGAGAGGATGAGCCGACGTCGGGTGAAACAGACGAGAGCAGCGGGGAAAACTGTATGGTCACTTCGGTGGCTGGTAGCGCGCATATGGACCGGACTACAGCCGACTTGACGTCCTCGTTGGTTATACCTGCGTCCTCCCAACCTTTACAAGACGAGGACCAAAATATATCAGCGGAAACATCGCTACCGACAGATCAGAGCCGGCCGCCGGCTCAGCCCGGCACCGCGAGCCGTCCCCGTCGCTCCGTGGCTTTCTTTGCTGTGTTCGACGGTCACGGGGGTCGCGAGGCTGCGCAGTTCGCACGAGACTATCTGTGGGAGTTCATGAAGAAGCAGAAGGGGTTCTGGTCAGAGTGCGACCGGGAGGTATGCTCTGCTATTCGGAAGGGATTTGTCGCCTGCCACCACGCCATGTGGAAAAAGCTACGTAAGTTTGACAGCTGTACTGACGGTTAACGTTATGAGGAGGCGCCTTAGCCCCGAAGTGTGCCGTTCTCCATGTTAACTTCGACAAGCTGCGTTTAAAAGTATGGAAATTTGATGTTGACATTTAATGTACACACCTTGTAAAACATTACTTAGGCTACGACCTTTCATAAATACATGGAAGCCACACTCACTTCTTGCGGCATCTAAGCAGTTTAACAAGCGGAGCTTATTGCAGCAAAATGTTAAATTCTTCTGACCGTCTTTTTCCACCAGAATACACGGTGGTACTGGGCGGTACTGGTCAATGTGCACTAATCTCAAATGTTGTCATTCTGTGGAAATTAGGTGCTGCCTGGTAGATCACGTTAACCTATTTAACCAGAAGGCCCTATATATCCTTTACTTATCTTGATTCCTGATCTCTTAGGTGAACTGAACGATAAGTTTGGCAATCTTACATTGCCAGATTTTTAAATGTAGTTTTCTTACAGTAATCTACAGTCTGTTTTGGTCTGTGCTCTGCCCGGGCATGTCATAGACTTTAAACAGCTGGTCAAAGGTGTGTAGAGGTATCTGTAATCTTGAAAAACAGCTGACTCACATTTTGTGCCTCTGATTCTACTGACAAGACATACCACATGACAGATGCACTCTAATCCACTGATTTGACCATATGGTCACAGTGCTGTAGTCAGGATTTGGTCAGTATGTGGCCTTATAGTTTATAGTACTTTGAAGCAGGTAAAATCACAGACACCTCATTGATAGTAGCACAAAACAAAGTTTTAGGTCTTTTGTTTTGCTGCTTTCAGGGGATTTTTCTGTTGCTGTGCTGCCCAGTATGTAGTCCAGGGGGAAAAGTAGCAGATAGCAGTACCTCAGTAAATTTATTTGTCCTCCCTCTTTCTCCTCTTGTTAGCTGAATGGCCAAAGACACTTACAGGTCTGCCCAGCACATCCGGGACCACAGCCAGTGTGGTGGTCATCCGGGGCAACCGCATGTATGTGGCCCATGTTGGGGACTCGGCAGTTGTTCTCGGAGTCCAGGATGACCCAACAGACCAGTTCATCAGGGCCGTGGAGGTCACACAAGACCACAAACCTGAGCTGCCACGGGAGAGGGAGCGCATTGAAGGTCTGGGTGGGAGGTAAGTCTTAACTTGGACCCAGTTGCTCAAGCCAAATCTATCAAAACATAAATAAACGTACTTCAGCTAAAAAAAAAATTCAAACTTAGTATGTAGCTAAATCTTATTGTCATTTCTTGGGGCAATCAGTTAAAATCTGAAAAATGTCTCCAACCTGTTTTTTTTATATATTTTTTTAATTGCAATGCATTGCTTTACACAAATCCTCTCAAACCCCTGAGGGAGGAAGCTTCAACTTTCTGTCATTTCTGTCAAAAATCATCAGTTCACATTAAATTCAGCTGTGACGAGAAAATCAGAGGCAGGCTAGTAGCTGCTGATAATTCAAGCCAGAGTATGCGAGGGTATCTCCCAAGAGCAAGACAAACTCCATTTCAACTTCAGCAGATTCCTCACCTGACCCCACATTCCCTGTATCTCTGTGAATAAAGAGCGTGTGTAACAAACAAGCTTGTCTTTTGCTCAGTTGCAGATCAAACTGCTGTCTTTGCTGGCCCAAGGGCTATTGTCCTTTTAAACTGTCTCTTAATAACTTAATTGTACTGACAAGCCCAGACATGGCTTGCCAACAAGAAAAACTCCATGCTTATACAGCTGGATAAGATCCATCCATAGCCACATAATAAAAGATATGAATATTGAATACCTCATTTATTCATGCTATGATATGATATGTAAGTGAGAACACGTGTTTACTGAGGATTAATGCAGCTCTAAAACTCTTAGAGGATGAATAGTGCAGGACATTCAGACTGATAGTGTAAAATAAGAGGGAAGTCACACCTCTTATAATGTATTAATTGCTGATTAATGTTGTAATATAATACATTAACAGGACTGTAAAATATTACATGAGCAGGATTTTTATTTATTTATTTATTTTGCTAATTATGCCTCATTCCTCATTTACCACATAAGTCATTCTGGCATGCCAATGTTGTGTTTATGAATTTTAAAAAATGATCATGCTATTTTAAAGTTTGTTCTTCTATAGTTTCGCAATTAGCCAAATTCATAGCTGTATGTCTATGTTATAGCCACTCTGCCTCAGAGACACAGAAGAGTCTACTCAGACAGCTGCTTTGCTTTTGGGAAGTGATTCATCAGTTTTCTGTTTACAATAGGTGATATCTTGTTATATCAGAGTTGGAAAATAAAGCAAACAAAACTGTAGCCTTGGTTTTACTTTGTTTTATTCCTATATTTCTTTACTTTGGTTGTTAAACTGATTCATTGTGCAAGGTAGCATTAAGAGGTCTAAAATTTGACTCTTTGACTCTTCTCTGCCCTCCCCCTCTGTTCTCTGTCTCCAGCGTGATCAAGAAGTCTGGAGTGAACCGGGTGGTGTGGAAGAGGCCCAGACTGAGCCACAACGGCCCGGTCCGTCGCAGCACTGTCATTGACCAGATCCCTTTCCTGGCAGTGGCCAGGGCTCTGGGTAAGAAAAGCAGTCATCACAGTCCACATAGTAACCTGTAGGGAGGCGGTCAGTTTGGACACGTAGGTAAACATTCGCAAGTCCATTGTATATATTTTGCTGTTATGATAGATTTGCTTAATTGGGTAGTGCATCTGACTCTGCATTCATTTTGCAAGCAACTGGTTGACGAATCGCTCTATTATTTTTATTGTTGTGTTTTTTTGTTTGTTTTTTTTTGTTTTGTTTTGTTTTTTGGGGGGGGGGGCATTTCTACATTGGACAGGCACACTGGAGGGAGACAGGAAGGAGTGGGGTGGAGAGGGACGGGATAACATGCAACAAAGGGCCCAAGTCAAAATAGAACTCAGGCCGCTGTGACAAGGATTAGCCTTGAAGGTACACACTCTACCGGTTGAGCCACCCGAGCACCCCAGGGTTGCCTTATCCTGACTGGTTTTGGGCAGTCCAAGAGACTCTGAGTGCACTTATGTAGTCATCTGGTGCAGCTTCAAAGTTTCTGGCAGCATAGTGGCTCAGTAGTTCACACTGTTGCCTCACGTTCCTGGGTTCCAGCCCTGGCCCTCTCTGTGTGGTTTGTGTGGTCTCCCTGTGTTTGCCTGGATTTCCTCTGGGTGCTGCACTGTGGCTGCCCACTGCTCCTAGTAGTTAGGATGGGTCAAATACTGTGGACGAATTACCCCACAGGGATCAATAAAATATAAACTTAACTCAACTTTTAACCAAAAAACGATGTTTTTTTATTTATTCATTCATTCACTGATTCATTTTTTTCTGCTGCGGTGTTGCCTTTCATAGTGCATCAGTTTGATGAGCTAACATAACTTTCTAGAAAGCAATCATGTAGCATTAATCAAGAAAAAAAACAAACAAACAAACAAAACAATAAAATGACTGCAGACCATACCATCAAGCCCAACAATGCATGCAGGGTTTCACTAAGCATCATTTTTGAGATGTTTGAGGCATTATGGCCACCAGAGCGCTGTCAGCTATTGGTTCACATATTGGTTACATCACAGTGACTTCAAATTCCTTGCAAAACAAGTCATTTAAACCCAGCAAAAATAAATAGCTTCATCTGTCTCTTGTTTACAGTTGAGGTTGTCTGCAATTCTCCTGTTCCCTGTGATGATACATTTTGCTGACGAAAGCAAAATTGTGAGCAATGATGCATTTGAATACCTTACTGGAAATCTCAGCTACATACATATGAGCTGTGTCTGGTCTGCTGCTGTGCTTTTTTTGCAGTCGCAGCTTCACAGGCTATGTTGTCAGTAATAAATATTGCATAGCACCAGTGTGCGCATATTCTAGTGTATGGTATATACCCACCTCTGCACAGGGGGATTTACTGTATATTAATGCATACCTACCTAAATAAAGCCAGCGATCTGTATCAGTTCTGTCTGGCAAAGCGAGTCTGCAACTGATCAAATCCAGTTACAACTAAACATTCTACAAGCTGCTCTTTCTTGCCATTCTTCAGTCTTGTATTTTCTGCTATTGTCTCCTTCTTTTAATGACAACCAGTCAGGACAGCACAAAGCAAATGTCCCCAGGCTAAGTAAGGTTTTGTGAAGGAGTTTGTGTCGTGCTTTTCTGCAGTTGTGTCTCAGTCCTAAATATTAGTTTATGGTTTCACTATAGAAAAAGAATTCCAATCCTTTTCTGTGATAACCTGCTCTATTTACTTAATCCAATTTACCACTAAACTGGAATGGAATTTATAATGATGAAACAAACCAGCTGACAAACAAATCTGCTGACATTGCATTACATACATTACATACATACATTGCATTACATACATACATTGCATTACATACATTACGTACATGATTTAATTTAAGTCACCTGGATTTTTGATTATTTGGTCTTACTTATGATTGCAGCAGTGTGTGCAGTATAATCCCATGATGAACAGGGATGAAATGTGAGCCTGTCCACTGCACGCATGTTAACTAAGTCTTGGATAGTGTATACATTTCTGATAACTAAAAAAAATAGCATTTTACCATATAAACAGTTAGAGCCACATGAGTTTGGAGCAAATTGTAGAATTTTAGTTTTCCCTTTAGTTTTCACAACAGGAGGCTCTGATGGACTGGTTGCTTGACAGCAGAAGCAAAGCTCTTTTCAAGTCTGACTGATGTAGAACTACAAGGTTAATTAGTAAAAACAAAAATTACCACTAATTGAGCCAAATGGAGGGGAAGTGGTAGGCCTATCAGCTATTTTAAAAATTAATTTAGTCATGCTATACCGTTTGTCATTTGTTTTTTCCAAAGGTGTCTCCAGGAACATTGGCACTCAATAATTTGTCTTTATACTGTACACCCATCCTGCTGTCGCCAGTTTTACTGGTATCTTGATTGTTGCCTCATGATCCATATACTGTATTTATATATATATCAGAAACAGCAAAAGTTTAAAAAACAAAACAAAAAAACAACACAAATATGATTCAGTTCTTACGATGCAGTAGATGCTGGTTCACAAGAGAAGACAAGATAAAATAAAAACAAATGAAATTTATTAAAACATGAACAAAAATATAAATAAGACAAGTATAGGTGACTACCAGATTAATGTGTTATTTACTATGCTGCATAGTTCTTTCTGGGGTGTGCCTTTAATTCCACACAGACGTGCTGCTCAGCGTGACATATCACTACAAGGACATTGTTACGTCACTGAAATGTGCTGCTCAGACCTGCGTCAGTGTTGTCACAGAGCAGCAGGCATATGCTACACAGAGTGACATTCCAGATAAGCCGTACATATTGTCAGAGTTATCCAGTAGCCCTACAGTAAAGATTGGACATTTTCTTTAGCTTCATTTGTTCAGAACAAAAAAAGCCAACTTGCCCTGCTTTACAGCTAAACCAGCTGTACTTTAGGCTGTCTCTGGCTAAGGCTAGCAATAGCAAGCCCAAACCGCCAAGATTAGTATCTTACAAAGGTCTTCTGAGAGAGCACCTCAGAAGCTACTGTATGTCACCTAAACATCACACATGAGGAGGTAGCAGTATGAACTTCAACATTAATATCAATTTCAGTGGCTCAGGACAAAGAAATCCCATTACTCGCCTCAGACAGCGGTTCGTCGGTTTCTTAACTGCCATGTAGACGGGAAGGGATTAAGAGAAATCGGCATACACAAGATGAATTTCTCCTGGAGAAACCCAATTTCTTGGCCACGTAAACCCATGCCCCGATTCCAACCTCATTTTTACAAGTGTGCATGTGCAAAAGAACAGAACAGATAAGGAAACTGGCCTGTAAATACAATAAATACACGCTGTAAAAGGCATGAGGGAGTAAAAACCTTTCGTTCTACATGCTCGTTGAAGAATGCTGAACAATTTTATGTCAACGTTATCTCTGATTAAAACGGAGATTACTAACAGATTATTATTAAAGGGGATTTATTATTATAATGATGAAACCCTTTTCATAATAATCTGAGCTGGTCGGTGGCAAAAGAAGTACCTTTACTGGATGTACTTTGATGCAGTCAGGTTGCCCCATTGGATTACGTTACAGCCAGTTATAGCGCTCTCGCTCAAAACTGGACCAATTCCAAAACCTTTTGTCATATTAATCATTTAGATCCAAATGTTCCAAAATAAAAGGAATACTTTTCTTAGATACCATTTTCACCTCTGTGCTTCCACTTTTCTGCAACAGGTGATCTGTGGAGCTACGACTTCTATAGTGGGGAGTTTGTGGTTTCCCCAGAGCCAGACACCAGTGTGGTGACCCTTGACCCCAGCAAACACCGCTACATCATCCTGGGCAGCGATGGTCTGTGGAACATGGTGCCACCCCAGGATGCCATCTCCATGTGCCAGGACAACGACGAGGCGATGGTGAGTATAGCACAAGTCAACATCTTAAACAGGCTGGTTCATTTTATCTGTGATAAGTCTGGATCATCATGGATGGTTTGCTTCTCTTCCCGCCTGCCCGCCTACCTTCAGGCACCGTGTGGGGTGTCAAGTGCCCGACAGCTGGTCAGCCATTCTCTGCTGCGGTGGCGCCAGCGGATGCTGCGTGCTGACAACACCAGTGCCATCGTCATCGCCCTGCAGGAGCCCGGGACGCCCCAGGACACCCTGCACCATGAGGAGGTGCTGCTTGACCTGGCCAAGGTGTCGCAGTGTCCTCCCACGTCCATATCCCGCGCTGAAACGCCTCTGCTTCAGGTGATAGCACATGGAAAACTCTTTTCGGTTGTTACAGCAATTCACATAGCCGACAGGACAAAAAAGGGACATAACTTACAAAAAACACAGTGGTGTGTTTAGCTATATATACAAAAAACTCCTATATTAAATAAGAATAAGTATAATAAAAATAGAATAGTATAAAAAATAAAATGAAATGTTGTGCCTGTTAAATTAGATAGGTAGCATAAAAAGTAGCCTGAATAGAAAGGAATAAAAATGGAAAACTTGGCATAATAACAACAACAGCAATAATAATGATGATGATGATGATAATGATGATAATATAGATAATAATAAGCTATGAGAGTGCCAAGATATTGCTTTTTGTGCAAATTGTGTATAAGTGTAAAGTGTCCATTACATCGTGGAATAAGTATAAATGTCCATTGTGCCTTGCTCCTCAGTTCAGAAATCTCCTCTCCGGCACAGAGGAGGAGATTGTGCAGAGTTGTTGCAGTGAGCAGGACAGACCTCCTGTAGTGGTCCTTATTGCAGTGGAACTGAAGGAGCCTTCTACTGAAGACACTCTGTTAAAGTCTCCCGATCTATATGAATGCGTTCGGGTGTTGTGTTTGTAGTCTGGCGGTGACTGAGTTAATCATGTCACATGCCATGTCGGCAACAGCTGATAGTGGGATCTAAACAGCCACCAAAATGGCACATGTGAACTCCCTCAGCAGATAGTACGGGCGAAAACTCGAGGCCAACAGTTCGATGTCTGGGTTACAGAGATGCTCCTTCCCAGTAACATGTCTGGGATTACACCATCTGTTGTTCACAAACACTGCAACTCCCCCTCCCTTCCTCTGACCGCTCTGTTGGCGCGCACAGTCTGAAAGCCGGGGACGGTGGCGTTAGAGTCCGAAATATGTTCCTGCAGCCATGTCTCAGTAAAACACATAATACTTTATTCCCGATAGTCCCTCTGCATCCTTGTCAGTGCCCTGAGCCCATAACAATCGAGGGAAGTAAAGGTTTATATTTCCTCCTCCGTGCTCTCCATTTGACACCAGCCCTGCATCCTCAATGTGCCCTCCTCAGCCTGTCGGGGATTTGTGGTCTCTCTTCGGGCATTACTGTCAGCTTGGAGAGCATTAAACACACTTTCTTATTGTCGCTTCATTATGAGCATCAATAATGTACATAATCTTGTATTACAAAGCTAAAAAAGATACACTGCACAGTTAGTATCAATTCACTGCATATTTCAGTCATATACAATTGCTAATGATAGTATTGAATTGTTTGAGGTTCTTGGCAATACCCAGCCTGCGTGTAGTACTTTAAAGTTTTAAAGATGAAAAGTGAGTGGTGAAGTTTCTCCTCACTGTTTTTTCCCATCTGTCGTCCCACAGCGGCCTCCAGAGGAAAACTCTCCCCTGGGCGTTTGCGAGCTGCTCCCCACCCTGGAGCGAAAGGACGGCCTGTTAGGAAGCCGCAGCCTGTACCACATGACTCTGTCTGACCCCTTTGCAGAGCCGCTGTCGCATACAGACAGCGGCACTGAGCCAGCCTGTCAGTCACACTTGATGGACAGCTCTGCCCTGACAGTGGGACTTGGCAACAGGACGCCCACCAGCAAAAGGACCGTTGACGGATCATCATCGGGCCAGCTGGCTAAGAAAGCCCGGCGCAGGACCGCCGACAGGCCGCTGCTGGTCCGACCCAATGCAGAAAAAAAACAGAAGGAGTCAACCAGCGTTCCTCCCCTCCTCCAGCAGCACAGCAAGACCACAGTATGTGTGTGCTGAAACACACACACCGCACACACACACAGATAGACACATCAACATGCTGCCTCCCCACTCCCCAACCTTTTCTCTACCAGTGTCGTCTCTGTGGATTTGTGTTTATGTTGGCAAATACCCTCCACTTTGTGACAGCTGAATCCAGTTTGCATTTTTCCGGATGTTGTGGAATAAGAGATTTTTCCCTCTCACACAACAACGTCAGTAATACTACAGTCATGTCACAACTTCTTGAAATTATTTATGAGACAGCTTGTGTCTTTGTTTGGAAGTTCCTTCCTGAAATGGAGGTTTAATTTGTCTTATTTCACCTTTTGCTGCAAACAGTCGTATGGAATAAGTATGAATAATGTCCTTTGTGTAAATATTCTTCATTTTCTAGGTGAGTATCGAGAAGTAAGAAATACATATGTTCATTTAAAACAAATTGCAATATTTTTATACATGGTTTACTATATTATGATGAAACATGAGAATCCCTTTTGGATAAGCTCCACCAACACAGATGACATTTTATTTAAATATCTTTAAAACCATCTCACTCAGTCCTTAAATCCTCATGCACACCCTGCATTTATAAATATTTATGTATTTTTATTCATCTTATTTAATCACTGGATGAGATTTGTCTTGAATACTAACTGAAGGTGCTGCTACGGTCAGAAACCAGTAAGCTAATAAATAAATTGTTTATGTTGAGAATTGTATATCCTCACTTACAGAAGAGTTGTTTGAGGAGACTCGTTTGACTTTATGCATTAGCCCCTGCATGGTTTTAAATGATGGACAGTGCTTTTTAAAGGAACCATCCACGCTCAGATCCTCTTACATTGTTAGATATAAATTTGTGATGAGGTGTTGTAATTATGTTTTTTGGTGTATCCAATTTTTGTCTTGTCTTCTTATACATCAGTTAATAATTCCTGTTTTCTGTAATGCCTTCCAACAATTCTCAGAGAAGGAGCATGAACTTGTTGCTTTCAATCAAAGGTGGATAATATGGGTGTGTAAATATAGCTCACTTAACAGGCTAGTTAGTAAACAGTGGGGTGTGTGTCTCCAATCTTGGCTGCACCCCTGACCCAAAACACAACATGTCTTGTGGCTACATTGCATTCTGGTTTGTTGAGGCTGCCTCCAGTGGAGCAGTTGGCACCTCTGTTTCTTCTATGATGGATTTCCCTCCTGTATGGTTGTTGTGCGAACTTGTAGGTCTAGAAAGAAGCCCTTGTTTAATTCTGAGGCACTGGCACCAAAGCTTGGTGTTGACCACTAATGTATTTTGGAACATGTTCTGCTATCAAACACAATTGCTGGAAAAAAAAATCTTGTGATGTCATGTTATCTGTGTTTAGACAGTTACCCGTGGGACTAAGAAAAAAACACCACAAACAACAAAATGGGCCCAGTAGTGCAGTGAACTTTGAAAATGGATTTTTTAACAGTATTTAATTGTTCAGAGTGTATTTTTCCTTTTAAGTGTTGTAAGAATTTGACCAATGGGTTTTTCATTTTTAATTTGGGGCATCTGACTGCTTGCATTAACTTTCACCATAAAGGTCCAATGGGACCTGTAAGATGCCAAGGGAGAGGTGGGTAAGGGACAGTGTCTTCACCTTTAGAGGACAACTATGAAACCAGTAATACCAGTCCTTCCAGAGGAAGGACTGGTAGGAAGGACTGGTCTCTTCCACCCTGACACTTTGTCATTTTATCATGTCTACCTTATGGGGATGATAATGATCCATTCACTCAGTGATGGGAATGTGGTGGTGTTTGGTTGATTGAAGATATTTCTTTTTTCCTTACCACCTTACAGAACTCGTCATTACACAGTCCATCTTCCCTCCATGCTATATTTGCTGCAGTCTAATGCTGTGCCCTGTGTGATTGTTACTGATTTATGCACAAGTCTCCTTTTTTCAGTAAACACTCTGCATGGACTTTCTAAGAGGGTGTTTTTGTACTATTATGGTGACCTTAATTAACTTCTTGAAGGGGAGTTTTTGTTGTAACTCGTGCAGCTGGGAATGGATGAGCTATGATTTCAGTCTGAAAAGAAAATACACAAGTAAAGCAGAGTTTTTTGTGAGGGAAATAACCACAAGCCATTTTCACCTTAACAAGCAGAAGAAATCCTCATTCAGATCTTTGTACAGTTTGCAGACTATATTGCCTTGTTCTCATTTGCCTCTTGGTTGATGTTTTGTCACTCTATGTGATCAGCTAGACAGTATAGCATGGTTTTATTGACCTATTTTCAGTGCAACTCTGTCACCTTCAAATTGACAGTGACCCAGAAATGATATTCCCATTCTATATAAGATCTTGTTAAATTATTGTTTATGTATGTATTTTCATAGAGTAAAGTGCAATTTTTAATAAGAATTTGTAGCATTCTCATTTGGTTCAGAAGAATACAACAATGGTTGAAGATGTCAGAGGAATGATTATGCTCATGTTTGACACATTCTCTCTGCAGATACATTCTGTTACATGGCTGGGGATCTGTGTATGATTTATAAATACTATTTTTATGGTAAAGTGTTCTTAGCTAACTGGTTCACCCTGTTGAATTATGGCATCCCTTATGCAGGTGGCTGTGCTTACAGCAAACAATGCATGTGTAGAGTGTAAATGTGAAAAAAACACTTATCTGGAAACAAACCTATTTAAATAAAAAGTTTTCCAAAAAACAAGTGATCACTTATTGTGTTTTGAGAATCAGAATCAGAATACTTTATTGATCCCCATGGGGAAATTAAGTGCAATTAGAAGTACTTTCTCTATGTTCCTTAAAATGGTTTTCCTTTGAATTGTCAGTATTTGAGTGGCATTGTATATGCTGCATCTTATGTTATGCATACTTAATACATTCATACATTAATACATAAATGATGATTATATAATAATTACACAAAAACTGGGGGGAAAAAAATCTGTAAAATGTGTCCAAGCACAGCATGCGGGAGATACCTGTTTTTAGTTTGAATGCTCTTTGGCATGTACCACTGTGAGATGGTTTTCTGGATCCACAGCATCTACAACTTTGAAAAGTTGCTCATTGACATATTTAAAGAAATAAAGCTCTTCAACTACTTGGATACATTTATAAATATGTAAATATCTGCCTTTGCATTATCCACTTCTTCTTGCATATACAGTGCTTTCAGAAAGTATTCAGACAGCTATGTTGCAGCCTTATGCTACAATTGTTTAAATTAATTTCTTCTCATTAATCTACACTCAGTACCCCATAATGACAAAGTGAAAACAGTATTAGAATTTTTTGTAAATTTATTAAAAAGAAAAAATGAAACATCACATTTACATCAGTATTCAGACCCTTCACTTGGTACTTAGTTGAAGCACCTTTGGCAGCAATTAGAGCCATGAGTCTTTTTGGGTATGACGCAACAAGCTTTGCACACCTGGATTGGGGGATTTCCTGCCATTCTTCTTTGCAAATCCTCTGAAGCTTGGTCAGGTTGGATGGGGACTGTCGGTGGACAGCCATTTTCAGGTCTCTGCAGAGATGTTCAATAGGGTTCAAGTCAGGGCTCTGGCTGGACCGCTCTAGGACATTCACAGAGTTGTTCCTAAGCCACTCCTGTGTTGTTTTGGCTGTGTGCCTCGGGTCACTATCATGTTGGAACATGAACCTTCAGCCCAGTCTGAGGTCCTGAGCGCTGTGGAACACGTTTTCATTGAGGATATCTCTGTACTTTGCTCCATTCAGCTTTCCCTCAACCCTGACCAGTCTCCCAGTCCCTGCTGCTGAAAAACACCCCCACAGCATGATGCTGCCACCACCACGCTTCACTGTTGGGATGGTATTGGACAGGTGATGAGCGGTGCCTGGTTTCCTCCAGACATAACCTTTAGAACTGAGGCCAAACAGTTCAATCTTGGTTTCATAAGACCAGAAATCTTGTTTCTCACAGTCTGAGTCCTTCAGGTGCTTATTTGCCAACTCCAAGGGGCTTTCATGTATTTTGCACTGAGGAGAGGCTTCTGTCCAGTCGCTCTGGCATAAACCCCAGATTGGTGGAGGGCTGCAGTGATGGCTGTCCTTCTGGAACTTTGTCCCATCTCCACACAGGATCTCTGGAGCTACATCAAACTGACCATCGGTTTCTTGGTCACCCCGCTTACTAAGGCCTTTCTCCCCTGATTGCTCAGTTTGGCCAAGCGACCAGCTCTTGGAGGAGTCCTGGTAGTGCCAAACTTCTTCCATTTGAGAGTTATGGAGGCCGCTGTGCTCTTGGGAAGCAGAATTTTTTTTGTAGCCTTCCCCACATCTGTGCCTTGCAGCAATCCTGTCTCTGAGCTCTGCAGGCAGTTCCTTTGACCTCATGGCTTGGATTTTGCTCTGATATGCAAGGGCGTAAATTTGGGTTTAACATTGGGGTGAGGGTGGAGATCTCCACCAAATTTAACATTGTTGGTAGTGATGCACGGATCAACTCCTAATGTCATCTGAATCCGCGTGTAAGCATAAACCATCCACTTGCCACCCACCTGAATGAATTATTTTCTCCGATTTGTACTGTCTGATCTATGGCAGCAAATTTGTACTGGTCGGTTTTGATTATCGGTGGGGTTACAACCCCCCATCCCCTTCATAATATATGCCTATGCTGATATGCATTGTCAGCTGTGAGGCCCTCTATAGAGAGGTGTGTGCCTTTCCAAGTCATGTCCAATCAATTTAATTTACCACAGGTGGACTCATCAAGGTGTAGAAACATCTCAGCAATGATCAACAGAAAAGGAGGCACCTGAGCTAAATTTCAGGTGTTGTTGCAAAGGGTCTGAATACTTATGTCAATGTGATATTTCAGTTTTTCTTTTTTAATAAATTTGCAAAAAATTCTAAAATTCTGTTTTCACTTTGTCATTATGGGCTACTGAGTGAATACTTTCTGAATGCACTGTACCTCAGATAAAATAAACAAACTAAATTTACCCATTCTCTAATTTGTGATTCCAGAATTTACCCACACTTTACAATTAATACAGTGCTCTGTTATAAAGAAGAATTTTTTTGTATAGCCTACCTAATTTTCACCAGAGGCAAAAATTAAGTAGCGGTACAGCTCTACTGTTAATGAC
>OMLF01043790.1:0-16575 GCA_900302615.1 Holocentrus rufus
CCCTGTCCTTTTCTGTCTCTCCATCTCTGTTACACTCTGTTAGCTACGGTGACACATAATTTTCAGAATCTATAGTTCAATATTTGTCCTCCTCATCTTTTAGCAAAATATTGTCACACTGATTAAATTTTAAAAAAGGAAAACATGTTTTGGTCTCTCCTCTTGATGCAGGTGCAATCCCATAAAATGCAGAATGAGTCTTATATCAGATTTGTAACAGCATCTATAATGTTGCATTTTTTCCGTACAAAAGAGTTTCCGTACTGAATTTGCTGCTCTTTTGATTACTTCCAAGGCAGAGTATTTTCTATGATGACTTAAACAGTGTTTTATTGAATTTGCAACAAAAAGTAAAGGATATTTTGACACTTCTCTTTGAGTCCATTAAGAGTTGGCCTTGTCTTTTGCTTATGCATTACCTCACTCGCAGCAGAATGATGTGTTGTAAATGAACTCATGAACTTAATTATTGTCTTCAAAGGGATGTGATAGTTTTATATTCAGTTAGCTAAACATATCACGCAGTGCTGTGTAGTAACATTGCTTTAACTTGCCATTCCACTGTAAATTACGGTTTGTAAAATGAAACATTTTTTTCCTACCATAATTACAGAGCACCTGACATCTGTCTACCAATCCACACAAGCGACTGTGCACTGAAGAGTAGAAGGGCTATATACTAAGGGAGTAGGGTAGCAATCTTACAGCAAGAAGACTAGTAGCCACCAGCTTTGGTAACGTATAAAAATAAAAATCATTTATGTAGCAATCACAAGCAAAACTTGCACGCGATCACACCACAGGTATTTACTGCGTTCTCACACCACTTTGATAAGAGCGGATATTGCGTAGGTTATGTTCTCAATAAATGTTCAATAAAAGTCAGGAAGATACCTAAAAACTGAGCTACCATCATTAGATTGCATTACTATGTTAACTGGGTCACCAATTTCCATGCAAAGATCTGTACCTTGAGAAAGTGCAATTCAGTGATTATGTGCAATATTATGCATTTTTCTACTGTTTTTACCTCACAATTAAAACATTTTCAACTGAAGGTGATTCGGTGTTCTCCTATGTCTCTTCACTGGTGCAAACGGGCAGTGTGACAAAAGGTGGCACCACTGCCCGGTGTTAAAGCCGTACTTGCTGACAGTGCTGCATTCATCCCGCATGTCAAACATCCCATGTTTTCGGGTTTTCTTGTGCTTGGCTGAAGCAGAGTTGGATCATGACCAGGGCTAAGCGGCAGTGTTGTTGAGCTACTTCTCCTCTCTTCTAATGTGATTAGTTCAAAGTAGCAAACAGAGACACTGGTTCAAGACTGGAGGGGTTCCAGTCCACCAAACTTGAACACCTCCTTGGAGTGACCTGATCCACATCCGCTTCTCTCCCTCTCTTTCTCTCTCCAATCCCTCTCACTGTCTCTGTTCTCTGACTTTGCTGAGCCGCTTCTTCCTTTCTCTGGCTCACATTCACACTTTAACCTCTATTTTACCAAGATCCTCCCCTGTCTTCTTTCTGCCTGAGTTTGGGACCGCTCTCACTTCAGTATGCACAAATCCTCTCACTCTTTGTGCCAGGAAGTAAGCCAATAGTTTTTAAAAAGCTGTTTACATTCTAAAACCATGTAATGTGGGTGGCACTTTGGAGCCAAGACATTTGTTTTTTTAGATACAAAGCAGCTCACAGGCCAATCTCTCCCTCTCTCACTCATTCACATAATCACAGCAAGACTGCCTGACCCTCTGTGGCTGCTGGATGGCATGGCACTGTTGACAGATAACACACTGAACCAGGATTATTCAGCCTGTCAAATGCAGTGGCATTTGTTGGTGTGCACACAATACTGAAGTCTGCTGTCCTTACATGGGCTAACTAGGATGTTTGCATATGATAATTACATTAATTGTCAGGAATATGCTTCCAATTTAAGTGCCATTCGTCAATGGATTTGTGTTTGTGAGAAAAGCAATAGGAGTCTGCACATTTTTTTCATCTGACTTTGGATTTCATTACATTTCTTTTATTGCATTTCTTAAATAAATTAATATTTAGATACATAAAAAAAAATATATATGTAACAATGCATGGCTCATTAACGTATTGAACAATGTCAGTGAACAATGAGGTGGACACACAGCACTGATATATTCAGTGTTTGCAGATTTAGAACTGTAGTTGAAATAAACAGCTTTGCTGCAGAAGTTAGCAGCACAATCAAAAGTCAAAGCATTCCTTGATGTACCAAATAATCTTCCTTAACAGTAGTTTCCACCCATGCTAAAAGCGTAGTGCATGGAATATTCTTTATATTATGCAGCGGGTTATAACATACAGTGTTTATAATGCTGGTTTTGTCAGTGTAGTTAATCTCACTCAATCAGTAGTTTGTGTGTAGTGTCACGAACACTCTTGAGAAAGACCATGAGGCTGGATCCGCCAGTGCCGGTGGCATCCAGTTTGTCGCCTGCACCTCCTAGAGGGCAACCTGTTTTGCGGGCGGTGTTAGCGGGCACAATGATGTACTTGGTCACAGCGTTGAGGTGATAAGACCGCAGATCCTCCAACGCTAAGACACAGGAGTTGAAGGCCTCGCAGAGATCAGGGTTGGGGTGGGACAGGATGAACTCTCGTAGTGGTGGACAGGCAGACAGAGCCTCTATGAGCTGAGTGTGGGCAGGAGGCATGTAATCCCTCATGCGTGTCAGGAAAGCCCCTAGATAAGGCGAAGCAATGAAGAGAACAGAAAAGAGACCTTGAGAGGAGAAAATAACAACTTTCCCCTGAAACATTCTCTGTCAGAGCAATCAACTGACTGCACAAACACATCGAAGTTCATTCATGAGATGCCCATGGGTACTGGAGGAGGTCAAAGGTTGACAGAGACGCAGCTTTACCTGACTCATCGTCATGCTTGATGCCCAGCAATGCATCGAAGCACTGAATGGCCGTACTCTGGGCTGCACTTCCACCTGATAACATAATTGGCTCGCTGCTCACGCCTTCATACATCAGCCCACGTGGAATCATTGGGTTGTCTCGCCAACTAAAACAGTAGAGACCACATATTGTTATCTTCCTTGCTATAGATGGATATGCAAGGTAATAAGCACTACCCATATTCTCTAATCCAGATCAATTTATAATAAATCCATTGATATAATAAGGAACAGAAGAACAGGAGAGACAGAAGGGATTTTGATACCCCATCATAATGGATGAAAATTGCAACAGCTGATGAGATAAAGACTGAAATCATTAATAGTGTCAATATGCACAAAATTGTAAGATCACTCAAACTCACCCTGAGACATAAATTCTCAATGTTCCATAAAAATCAGCTGGAGTAGCATGTTCTGGAAAGAGCAGAAATTAGGTTAGTTAGTTTTTTTTCCTCACATTTCCATGTGAAGGAAATTTCTTAACATTAGGCAGAGTATGTAAATGAATAAAATAGAAACTAGGTCAGGTTTGATTCAAATTTACTGTGCATGATTTTGAAGGTTTCCTTCATCTTCTGCAGTGACAGGGTGACGTTGTGGAGACCCCTCTTCAAGCTGACGAGGTCACGGTCTTCCACAGCATGCATCACCTCCAGAGCCCCCTGTGGAGAGTTCAGACATTGAAACTAATCACAAAGGAACATAAAAGGGCAAGGAGGCATAGATGAGAGTGGTGTAAAGGAAGGGGAGGAGACTGAGGAGACTGAACTGAGAAAATTCAAGCTGAGGCTCAGAAACGGTTAACATGAAAAGAGGAAGAGGAACACCGCAGCTCACAATGCTTACCGTTATGCCTGAAGCGGCAGCCATCTCAACCAACAGTGAAACTAGAAAAAATCCCCTACAGGTCTCACCACCAGGAAGTGAAAAAATCAAGTCCATATTCCTATATTGAAAGCATATTGAAGAAAACATCAGACAGTGGAAATCATATGAATGTATATCTGGGAAATTGAAATCAGAGTGAATGATGTTTTTTTTTCTTTGTCCTACTCACTCAATTTCTATGTTCCTGTAAAGAAAAAAAATACAGAACAAGTTATTCTCAATCTTGTGCGAAAAAAAAAAAATCTGAACAACTGAAATTTTGACATGCAGTTTTATTGTCCTGTCATCATGCAATGCAATGAAGGTCTGTGGACTGTGAAATTTTGAGCAAGATGAGGCCATTAAAATGTTACTCACCCTCTGGGATCCCTCAGTTTCCAGTTGGCCAGAACTGAATCTGCGTAGGTCAGGATTGGTGGAAGCCCGAGCCTGCGAGACACCATCCAGTAGGGCATGGCCAGGGCTTTGGGGAGAATCTGTCAATCAAACAGCCATAACAATAATCAGTAAACATACAGTCCAGTGCTCTTGCCTCGCATAGCAAAGAAAAAACTAGTCAAGCAACCAGGAAAATCCTTCATACTGTGTGAATGTAGTTTATAGAGGAGGCCTTTTTTTTTTAATACCTCAGCAGGTTCACGTTGCCCCTCCTGCCAGACATAGCCCATGGCGATGACCCCCAGTGCCAGGTGAGCCAGCCTGAGCTCCTCCTGGGTATTCAGGTAATGGGGACTCAAGACAGGCATCTTGGGGTGGGAAAAAGTGGCACAAAGCTTGCACATTAATTTTCACAAATACTGAAAGTCACGAAGAAACAAAGCACATATGTACATTCATGCAAGTGAGATCCAAATTCCAGTAGCATTGAGTGTTTGCATATGGGAGGCTTTCCTCATTCTCACCTTGTGAACCTGATCCCGTAGCCTATGTGACTCAATCAGGTTTGGGAGATTATTTGCCAGGTCCATCCATGGCCGATAAAGGTCTGGAAGGTTAGTCTAGAGAGTAATAAGAATAAAAATGATTGTTCATTGATTCAGTCTTGATTGTTTTTGCGTGGAGACTTTTCATGCAGGATGTAATCGCTAACATCATCAGCTCATGTTTTCCATGGCACTTGAACTGCATATCAGGGAATGACTGATGCCATTGATCAGACAGTAAAAAGCAATTAAAAAGAAGGGGCTGTTGGAGAACTGAGAAAATAACCTGTAAAACTATAAAACTCTTTTTATAGACAAGTAGGCCTCGGTTTAATGCTAATATTTTTTTTAAGACTTGGTTATTATTTAATTCTACAGCTAAAAATTAAATCATTCAATTCAGTGGGTGTGAAATAGTTTCAAGTCACAGGAGTAGATGGAGGTTGGTGATTGCAGGTTTTACAGTGTTATATAAGACAATTCGTCTCATAAACTAGTTTTTCCACTGCACAAATTATCAAAAAATGAAACAACTAGCAACTATCTGCACCACATATAGAGTGCATACAATATTTATACCAAATGTTCCCTGAGACCACAAGGACTTTGTGTTAACTTGGCATTTAAAACACCATCTAGTCTCTCATTGATTTAGTGAGCAGTGAGCAGACCTGGTCTCACGGATGGGTCAATAAAGACTTGAAGAGACATGCTGTCATGGGATCACACCTTACAGCTCTGTCTGCACTGTAGTGAGATGGGTGAATGATTTTCTATATAGGCCTTCAAAAAACAAACATAGTTATCAGTGTCAAGCTGTGGGGTAGTGAGGTGCCGTTGACAAAATAGTTCAATGAAGAAAACGTCATCAAGACAAATAAAAAGATTCCTCGCTGGAAAACACTTTCTCAGTATATAATAAAAATCACAAGCTCTATATATCATTATATTAAAGGAGCCCTGTGACCTTGTCTCACATTTGTGCTGATCAATATAAATGCACAATATCTACACACGTAGTGAGAGTAAGCATCTCATGTGTTATGAGAGAAGAAAAGACCATTTAGTCCACAGTGACTCACCAACGGCCTCTCAAGGGCAAAGCCAAGCGTCTCTGAAATATCAAAAGCATCTCGGTCTGCCTTCAGTCTCGGGCTGCTGTTGGACTCCATCTGCTCTGCCTTCCTCTGCACTCAACTGCCTCTTTATCACTCTCACAGCCAAGCTGAACTTCCTCTTAGAGAGCTGTCCCTTTTTCAGCTTCCCTGAACGTGCTGCATCATAATATAGCACAGTCTCAACCCGAAGAGCCAATCAGATTTCTTAGACCCTTAAGTTTCACAATGAATTGTGTAGTTGACAAGCAATATGGGTGTGGTTTAAATATCCTCTATTTTACTTTCACTTTTCATTTTGGCTGTAATACAATGGAATATTTTCTGATTTCCCCCTAGTACAAGCAAAGGATGTCAAAGTTAGGTCAAAGTTAGGTCAACCTTTATGAGAACTGATTGAATTATTAAATGTTGCCACGGCAGATGGCAAAACCCAGCAACAGGCACTTTGTGGCAGCTATTCACTGGGCCCATTTATGTGCAAAAAAACAATGTGAAAATCATTATTAATTAAATATTCACATTTATGTGCCATTTCATTTTAACCCCATAATTCAATGTCCTATATAGGCTACATCTACAGACCCCTCCATAGGTTTTGGCTGTAGGCTAACATAATCTAACAACTCCACACGAGTATTCCTTCTTTATTCAAACATCAGCCAAGGCTCTCCTTTTACATGGAACATCCAAATTCAAAATATTCTCTATCTGTGAATTTAATTAATTATGAACAAACTGTAGCTGACATCAAGCACTTTTCTGAGCAGACTTGACTGCTCACCACTGTAAGGCTACAAGGCTACTGCACTGATCTGTCACTAAATGTAAAATTTGTATTTGAGAGTCCATCCATTCACTTTAGAATTCCTTTGATGCAATAGTGTCAGAATCGAGTCAGAGTGCACAAACATGAGTGACAACAGGAAAAAACTATAGCACTTGCATTACTACTAGCTAAAATAAATAAATAAATAACATGATGATGTCATAGTAGGTTCAAAAAAACGTCCTCAAAAAACAAAAAACTTTCTCATAAAACCTCTCAAAAATTATCTGTCCATCAAAATGGAAACAAATCTAGCCAAGATGGACACATCATTCCCATTGAAAAACAACTACAAATAGATGTTGATGGGCAGACAGATCAGTGCGGTCACAGTCTTATTCACTCCAGTGTTCGTGACTTGTGTTGGCACACTGAACCTGACTGGCTTCAATCCAGCCAGTCAGGTTCAGTGTCTTGCCCAAGTATTTGGGCTTACAGAGAGGGGACAATTCAACAACAACGCAGACTTTTGAAGCTTATCTTGTGCAGACTGCTATGTTGTCATTTGTCATTTTATGTGTGTGGCCAAGCGTGGCTGAACAAATGATATGTGGTACGTAGACAAAAACTGTCACTGTTCAGACTGTGGAGCATTTTCTTCCTGCAGTCCGCCTCGCAACAAGTTCTTTTTGCAAAGAAATCATCAGCAGTCATGATTGTATTTCCATCATAAATATTGTTTGCCTAAGTGTATATGCTTTAGTAGCTTAGAAGTCAAACCTGATTGACCCCACTTCCCTCCCATCTATGCAATCATCCAATAAAATGCAACCTTGAAAGGAATCCAGGTAGCTGCATTCAAACTCCACAAAACAGGTCTTTTCAGCTTTGCTGTGAGAAGTTGTGATCAACAACTTGGAGGGCAGAGCTCAAGCAAGTTACAAAATGAAAAGATCACATTTCTTGCACACTAGGGAGTTCTATTCAGCCTGAACTTACGCCTAAACTTAGTGGCTAGCTCCAGCTACGTATTTGTCAGTATTTTATTCAGACATCATACATAATACAGTTAGTACAAACAGTATAAATAAAGTCAACAGTCCATGTAGTAGGGACTGAAAAGGTTCAGGCAGAAGCCAAATGCGTATGCCTTTCCTACATTCTTATCAATTCAAACTATCTTTCAGAAGAAAAAAAAAGCTTTGCAACCCATTCTTTTGAAAACCAAAACTGAATTGCACATTTTTAGCTTGTTGTATAGTAACTTTAAAATACTTCTCAGGTCATATTTGCTCTCCTGTATTGAAAAACAAACAAACAAAAAGGTTATGTAGACAGTCTGGTACTGACTTTTATTTTGCTGTGAAGATTCTTTGCATTATTTTATAATATACAAAGTCATTGAATTTCATACCATGGGAATTAAAAACGATGCATTAGTGTGATCATAGTAACCAACCTTATTAATAATATGCATGTTTTGTTTTTGTTGGAAGACTATTGAATTTATAGCTGTTTCAAAGGTCGACCCCCACAGTTTCACATAGTAAGATATGTAAAGAAGTATAAGTAAGCAATAAGTTATATGCAAGGCCTTACAATTTCATATATCCCTCGATTTATACAGGATTGCTATCGACAGAACACAATTTGTCAAAATGCATTTTCAGATTTCTCCAGATAGGTGTGGACTTGGCCTTAGTTAAAAATTGACAGCTATTGAGGATGCTGGCAGTAATTTTCTTTTATATGATTCAGTAATTTGGCATCACAGTGTAAATAAGATTCCTATTTTAGGAGGGGGTGACAAACTTATACAACTCTAAACTCACTTCCTATCTGTCCTTTGCGTCATAACATTATGGTTTTAATTTCGCTTCAGACAAATATTTACAGACTGTAAGAACCTGCCATCTGGTTCAAAGCATAATATACTGCAAACTGCAGTCCAAGTGAAACAATTTTTACCATTGATGCCTCCCACTAAGCACTGATACTCTCAAATATGCAATGATTATCATATCCCAGTTAAAAATGATAGCAAATGATGTCTAGAACTGTAAAATTGCAGAAAAATATCAACAAATGACTGATATTTACACTTTTGAATTATCATTCTTGAATGTGTTAGATTGTTGGGTAGGGTAGTTGGGGAGTGAAAAAGATATAAATCTGTCTCCATTATTTAATAGTGCCACGTAAGAAAATGGTGAAAACTTGTACGGGCAGTCTTCTCACAAATGTGAATTTGTTTCTGTGCTTCTCACTTTTGAGCAGATGTGCAGCCACAAACAAGGCTGCCCTCAGATTTAGAAATGTTTGCCATAATCTCTTTGATATACCACTCATTTTAGTTTTTTTTTTTTTTTTTTTTTTTTTTTTGTTTGTTTGTTTGTTTTGCAAAACATAAATTTTGCTGCAACGGATTATTTTTGCATGATATACGCAGAACATGTATATTATAAATTAAATCAAAGGACGTGATTGATTGATTGATTGATCTATTTTGAGAGGGAAATAAAGATGCTGATGCTATGCTGATGACATCCAGCTGCATATCCCACCCAAACGTAACAGTCCTCACTCCCACACAGCCTTTGTTTCACTGTCTAGAGGAGACTGAAGGTTGGATCTTAATCAATTTCCTCATGCTACATGGAAATAAAACCTAAGCTGTTCTTTTCGTCCCCCTGGCACCATCAACAAATTGTCCGATAAACTTGGCCCACCATCTCACTATCTAAGAAATCTCGAGGTGATTTTTAACTCTGCTTTCAACTTTGACAAGCAGATAAGCTCTGTATTTTAAGTCAGTTTTATCAGTCAGTTTTGTTGCCCTTTCTCTGGCACCAAGGAGGCCATGGACTTCAGCAGTTGGTTTTCTATAATTATTGTCTGGTTTTCTTTTATTATTGTCTGTTAAAGTATAATTTTGATGAAAACGATTGGCTTTGTCATCAGTTCCACAACACATATAATAGGTGGGATAATCCAGTCCAGTCATTTTTTGATAGAAGACCACCTTTGGGATTATGAATTATGGATTATGTTATGGATTATGAATATATTATACCTGGCCCAGGTACATTGGAAGCATCAGAACCATATCCCTACCATGTTCATTTAGGAGAGCTTTCCAAATGGAAAGCTTTAAGCAGTAGAATCTTGCTGCACTGCATTTATGGATGATACACGGTCAGACAACAAGCTCAAACCATTTCACATCTTATCAAGGGCAAAATGCTGAAAAGTGTTTTATTGGCAAGTATGACCAACAGCACAGTGTGAAAGTATGAGTGCAAATGGATATGGTCAGCAAAACAGGTAGGGTCACAAAACAGCATTATAATTTTATTAGACAACAGGCTTGCCAAGCTGTAAGGAGCTCCAGTGAATTGAGATTTTGTGTGAGTGTGTTGTAGGTGTGCCTGCTAGGAGTCTGACCTCATTTTATGAGCATCAAGTTACCAGCAAAGCCCTCAGCATCAATGGCAGACAGTACCCACCCACGCCACTTTCGATCTGAACCGCTCCTGCCGGGACGACACCTACACTGCCCCATGATTACTACCAACAGGGAGTTAATTTGTGCTTGAAACCATCTACCTGTTTAACAGGGAAATGAAAGACTTAGTCAGGAATGTTAACTGATCAGCTGATGTCATTGATAATGCTCTCTTTTATTCTATTTTACATTCTTCTTCATCCGTTGTTTCATGTCTGTCTTCTTTGAAGCAACTGAACTGAAGTTTGAAATGGACTTGCCCCAAGGGGATTAATAAATTGCATCAAAACCTTTCCTATCCTATTCTTTCCTACATCATGTCATCTATCTTGTGTTAGAATGAGAAGTCGAGAGAGACTTTTGACTTTTGATATTCTTTAATGAAACATCTTAATTAAAAATAGCAACCAACATGAAAATCTGTATACCTATATAAAACTAAAAATAAAAAATATCCACGCATTCAAACTCTCACCTATGTCCAGCCACCCACCAGCCCAAACCCTTAAAAACCCAACAGTACCTACTGCAACAGTATGTTGTTTCCATTACACATGAAATGCCAGCCCAGTTCCATAAAAATTGCACAGTGTTAGCTATTATAGAAAAACACATCACATGCTACACACATAAAATTACCCCTTGCTCTTTCACTGTACATTCAGCTCCTTCCAGGCACAACACATTTTAAAATCCTTCAATACCACTGACCAGAGAATAATATTCTGCCCTAAAGTGCATAAAGATCAGCCTCTAAACAGTTACACCAGGTCAACAAGCCCACTCCCCTTCACCTAAGATCTCCCATAGTCCTCCTATAGTTAGCCCTAGCCAAACAAAAATAATAACTAATAATAATAATAATAATAACATACATTTTCTTTTCTTTTGATTGAATACATAGGCCCCAGAATATAAAAATCCAATGGCAAAAACCTCCCCCAACTTTCCACAGAGTACAGTTAGAACATCAAATACATTAACAATACGTTTCACTGCACAAACACATGTACAACAGTCTCTGGGAGATCACAAAAAGGACAGCCCACCCACACATTTGGGTCCACCACTGAGAGTTAGAGAGCACAAAGGGACAAATAAATTCTTGCTGCTTTACAATATTTGAATTTGGATTGTACACGTGCATGTAGCATGTGTACAATTTCACGGTGGCCACAACTGCCAATTCCTGCCCTGATTGAAACTCACAGTTTCAAAAGGAGAAAAGCATTATATGAACACTGCAGACACCCACAAATTCACATAAATGGAATTGGAAAAATATAATTTGTTTCTTTATGACACCAAAAATGAAAAGTAAACAGCTTCTAAGACAAAAAACATGCTGTAGGGAATATGGCCAAATAGATGCAAATCATGCACATATCCTCTGACATTCCCCAAAAACATTATTTTGGGATAGAGTGAATTTATTTTTGATAATCCCCAAGAAGAGTACTATTTTATACCTGGGCAATATAAGTGAAATGGTGTTGAAGGAAGGTCTTCTTCTACTCATAGCTGGTGGGAAGCTGGGAAGCTGGTAGGTCTTCTTCTTCTGTTTTTTTTTTTCCCCCTTATCAAGTCAAATGTTTTATAAACAGCACCACCCGAACACAGACAATGGTAGGAAATAAAACAGGAAATATTTGTGATGGGGAACAAATTACTTATTTTCCAAGATCGAAGGTAAGTGAGTTTAACAGAAAATGGGACACTACAGACAGCCACAAATTCACACAAATGGAATTTATTTGGAAAAATATAATTTGTTTCTCTATGACACCTAAAATTAAAATTTAACAGCTTCTAATACAACAAACATGCTGTAGGGAATATGACCAGATTGATGCAAATCATGCACATATCTTCTGATGTTCCCCAAAATCAGAATCATTTTGGGATAGAGTGAATTTATTTTGATAATTCCCAAGAAGGGCACTATTTTATACCCGAGCAATATAAGTGAAGTGGTGTTGAGGGAAGGTATTCTACTCACAGCTGGTGGGAAGCTGATAGTTTTGTTTTTTTTTTTCTTATCAAGCCAAATGGCTTAAAGAACAGACCCACCAAAGCATGTACAATGGTTGACATAGTACAGGAAATATTTGTGATGGGAAAAAATGACTTATTTATATTACCTATACCTATTATAACAATAGGTCATATGGTTAGTATTACAAAAGAAAAAAGGACAAGTCGAGAGTCCCTTATGTGTACTAACAATGTAGCAACACAAACTTCTGTTTGATGAAAAAGTGTTTTTAATGTTTTCCACCAGTCCTGTTGTTTCTATTGACAATTCCTGGACAAGACAATTCCTGGCTCTGTGGGTTAGTCATCTGACACGGGTAAGCTTTCTTTACTTTAATGTTGAAATGCTCTTGGATTTTTCTGGCCCTTTCAATGTAGAGTTTGTGTCTTTTCACTGTATATGGCGTTTATGTGTATTATTCATACTGAATATTTATTACAATTTGCACATTGTAGCATAGTGTACATATTTTACATTCTCTAATCTATTTATTATTTCTTTATTTCTATTGTATTATTTCTATTTCTATTTGTATGTAGTATAGTAGAGTATATATTGTACATATATTTTACATATTTTTTACATTCTCTGCCATATTTCTTTTTTCTATTGTTCTACAATGGGAGCAACTGCAACTGATTCAATTTCCCCACGGGGATCAATAAAGTATTTTGATTCTGATTATTTGTGAGGGTTTCCTCAGATGGGTTAACTGGGTAGAGAATAAAAAAATTAATATATAGGATCTTAATTCTCTAAAAAGTCACCATGTATTGTTACAAAAGTTGTCCATGGCTGCTGCATCTCAATTTCTTATTTCATGTATCCTCAACTCCTTGGTCCTCCGTCCTCCAGCTCCCCGCAAATCGATCTCTGCCCACCATCTTTAAGGACGTTCCAGGTCATTAAACGTGCTCTGAGCAGGCGAGGGGCAAGGAGCCGTCCAGAGGAGCCTTGAGTGAGGATACACATGTGAATCCCTGGTATTGTTGTCATGGCAAATCTCTCATCCAACCAGACAATAGTGACTTTTTGACTTATGACTTATTGACCCAACTGTATGCAAAAAGCATAAAATTAGGGAACCACAGCAGTCCTGGGGCTGATCTGTAAGAATAGTTACTGTAGGAATGTAGAGGAAAGGACAAAGTGAAACCTGGAGCCTAGTCGTGCATATCAGCAGTAGTTTAGGTGAACAATCAAAAGTCAATCATTGGCTTCCATACAAAATTTGCAGCCTGCTCTGGTCCAACAATAATGAGACATTCTTAGATACAGATCAACTATGACTCCTCCTCTTCCTCCAATTCTGTTCAGTAAGGAAAGACATACAGTACTTGGCCCAAAAGCTGTCTCAACGTTTCAACAATAAAGATTTTACTTCCATGCCTCACAGAGAACATAGGTTAAAAAACTAGCCAAAAGCAGCAAAAAGGGTTTAAACTCTCCATGCAGGATAATCCAAGTCTTGACGCTTTATTTTGGAAAAAACAAAATTGCTAAACAGACCACTTCTGAACTGAATAGCCACTTCCAGCTGGTTAAGTGGCTCAGTGACACTCGGACTCAGGACTCAGTTAGAGCCCTGCATTTCAGCCTGAGCCTGCATGAAAAGCCACGGCCACTTAAAAAAATGGAGTCATTAATTAAATGAACGCTCGGTTTTCAAATTTGAATTTTTGGTTGAAACACCCATCTCATAATGTTCTGCTTCTGTTGCTAACACAGTTGCTCCAATTCATAAATCACTGATTGAAGGTTCCCTATGTAAAACAAACTTTTGTTCTCCAGCAGAGTGACCTTTTTACAAGAGCAAATTGACAGCGTAACTGGGCAAACGATAAAAAAAAAGAAAAAAAATCAAAAGCAAATTCATCACCTCCCCTACAGGACTCTTTATTGTCAACTCGGCATATTCTCTATCAACTTCCAAAGTCAGAGGGGAAGTGTGCATTTCAGTACTTTCAAAATGTGGGAAAACGGATAAGTGATTTTATGACAATTATGACCACTTTGATTAAAAATTCAGCATCATAACCTCAATGATGGAGAGGTCTAAAATTTTAAAATCTTTCAATTTCTAAAAAAAAAATAAAAAAAAATGCAATGATAGTGGTGCACAGACTATTTTGAGCTATTGCTCCAAAAAATAAAACACTTGTCCCAAGATAGATAAATCTGAGCCTGTACACAAAATGACTGAGGATATTCTTTTCTTATACAATTTAAATACACTAACCCAAAAAGTGAAAGTAGACTACAGCAGATGATTGTGTAATCAAGATGGGCTCAACAATTCAGCACCATGGACAGCACAGCTGCCTCTGCTTTCAACACCACAAATAAAATCAAATAAATTAAAATTTCAAATGATAAATAATTAAATAAATTCAAATTAGGCTCCAATCTTCTATATTTCTTTATATTGTGTACACATGTATAGCATACCAAGCTGCAAACCGCAACTGCGAAAATAGACTAAACAAAATAGGATTAAGTCAAATCAGACCCTAAAATCTTATCATATTCGCCGTACAGTTAGTACTCTATGATACTGTGTTGCCTTGTACATACTTGTGCAAATGATTCCACCACAGCCTTTAGGTCAAGGTTGTATGCTCAAAAGAGAAGATAGCAAATAAACTTTGTTGACAAAATAGTGGAGGAGTGGTGGAGGCTTGTGTGCTTTACATGCCCACAAGTTTACAAGAAACAAAATAAGCCAACACTCCCTGAATTAACCCTCATAGCGGACAAGAAAAAAACTCCCCAAAAAACTCAGTGTAAGGGAATAAGGGAAAATCTTGGGGAGGACCACGGAGAGAAGGAGCCTCTTAATGGCCCACCAGGAGCGCAACAGGTGCCAATCAAGTGGGCAAATTATCACATTTAAAATTAAGCAAAAGATCAAATAAAAGAACAAAATTGAGGGTGGGATGGAGGTGGAGGAGATGGGTGATGATGGTGGGGTGGGGGCAGTACACTCACGCACGCAAGACATTCACTCTCAGGCACAAACACTTATATAAAGGATGGGGAGGAAGAAGTAAACATTAGGGAGGCAGCTAAGAAAAGGAAAGGCTAAGAGAGGCATGTTAATGACTATAGGCTGGGAAGGTGTAGGACATATAGGGCCAAACAGAGAGAAGGAAGCAGGGCCGGAAGCAGGAAGCAGAATCAGGCCACCGACATAAAGGCTGGAGACACACGTACTCACACAAACAAAGGAGAAAAGGTTAGTGACAAAAACCCAGCACAGCAACAGATGATCTCTACCAACCAGGAGAAAAGAAGGAAGGAGAGGGAAAGACAGCTAAACCATCAGACCCTAATTTAAACTAAGACAGGACAGTCTGTGGACAGTGACTGAGCCTGCCTCCATGGTGAAATAGAAGACAATTTTACCTATAGGATAAAGAAAACAGATACGTCTTGAATTTGGTTTTGAACATAGAGAGTTTGCATCCTTGATTTCTGCAGGTAAACCATTCCTAAGGAAGGGAGTGCAGTAGAAAAAGGCACGGTAGCCGGCCACTTTTTAGCCCCATGCAGTGTGCATTATGAGGCAGTCCCCCAACCCTACCATCAAAGATTAAGAATGTGTGACATACAGTAAAATATGCAAATCAACATATGATTTCATTATTTTGCTGTTTTTGTTTAGTCAATCAATATAATGAGACAAAACATAAACGTATGGTTTATGTTTTTTATGTTTGCCCCTTGCTTATGTTGTGTGAACGTGCTTGGGGTCTACATGGCCCCAAGAGTGTACACAACTGTAAAAATGCATTATTGTATTAAATTTCATATTTACCAGTTTTGAGAAATCCATAAAGTATTAAGCTGAAAGAATAACATTAATCATATTTTTGGGGACATTTAACACAAAAAGGGACAGCAGTGACTCTAAATATAAGAGGGTTTAAGGGCTAGAGAACGTGATTTCACTGATCAGCGCACCTTCAACAAGAGGGGAGGAACTAATCAGTGAAATCACCTGGTGTAGCATTTGGTTGGAATGAAAACTTGCAAACTCGTGGCCCACTATGTGGCACATGGTTGCTTATCCCTACTCTAGGGGCATGTTTCGGAAGAGCCCCAGCTGCTATCATGCCTGTTGTGCTTAGATTTAAACAGACAGGATTGAGAGAGAGACAGAGAGAGCGAGAGAGAGAGAGAAAGAGAAAGCAAGAGAGAAACTAGTAGGCTTAGAGCTTAGAGAAGTAGACTGGAACTATCTCACCAGGCCACCAATGCTTTCAAATGTTTTTAAACTATATGGCATGCGTGCACACACACACACACACACACACACACACACACACACACACCAGGATCAACAGGTAACTTCTAAGAAAACAAGGAATTTGCATGCTCGATTTGTTGTAAACG
>OMLF01043790.1:16595-27916 GCA_900302615.1 Holocentrus rufus
AGAGAGAGAAAGAGAAAGCAAGAGAGAAACTAGTAGGCTTAGAGCTTAGAGAAGTAGACTGGAACTATCTCACCAGGCCACCAATGCTTTCAAATGTTTTTAAACTATATGGCATGCGTGCACACACACACACACACACTCACAAATACCAAATACCAGGCCCTTGGCACACTTGTTCAGGTCTAATTGAAGCAATGGTATGTGGCACCTCGGAAACAACCATTGTGTGTAGGGTAGGTGTATCGTGAGTGACACGGACTGAGTTTGGCCTTGTCCTGCACCATCTGAGATATCTGATTTGGCATGGAACCTCCAAAGAATTTTCTTGAGAAATTTGCTCACAGAGAAAATAGGCCAGATGCTGAAAATTATCGCTGCAGATCGCAAGCCAGCCGCAGTGCGTCCGATTTGAACAGTAGAATCAGGGCACCGAAAGGGAACTGGCTGCACTTTGCGGTGCTTCCACGGCCAGTGTAAACATACTATGAGTCTCATCTTAGTCCCATGTTGATCATAGTTGTGATTAAAGGATCACGTAGCCCACATAAGATTTTCAGATTTGAAATTGGGTTGCAGCATTCTTAAGTTTAGGAGTGGCTGCCATTGAGCTCTCCTTTGCCATTACACAAAGACCCATAAAAGTGTTGGAGTATTCTCACCAACTCACCAACAACCGCTTTTTACCTTTTCTTCTTCCGACACATAACCCAAATCAAACATTATTATATATTTAGCCACATGGAGAATGTTTATTTTAATTGAGCTGTTGTCAGTTGTTAGCTAGCTTAACAGAAGCAGAACAGGCTGTTAATCAGCTGTTAGTTTGACCGCACTCTAAAATAGGTTAAGTGTTGCTGCTCCCATGATGGTATAGTAAATATCACACAGCTCTCGACCAATCAGATTGCTTGAATAGAATTATCTGTTATATAATATACAGTATATTCCTAGTTACATCAAAAAACCACAGCACCATAGACTGTATAAATGTGATTTCTTTTTGTCCTCAACCCTGCCTACAGTAACATTTAGTTTGGTGCTTTATAATTAGCACAATTGCCTGATTATCATTATATTAGGCAAGTCCTTCCCTGGCTCACTTAGTGCTTTCTCCTATTTGAAATGCATGCTTTGATATGGACTCAAAGGCATCTGCAGCAGCTCCACAATCAAGGCCCGGTGGGACACAACAAGATGCCAAATGAGTTTTGTACTGTTGACCAGAGCTGTACTGAGAGCTCAGACTGTGTGTGGGCCTTTGAGAAACGTGTCAGTTCCCAGTACATATCAGGGCAAGCTGAGTCCAAACGGCAAGAAGCGTCCTGTCAAGTGAAGAGAGAATTAATTTCCAAATCAGCCTCATCAATCTATCATTCTGTCTCATTCTGACAGACAAAGGCCTAGTGTCTCAGCTAATATTTATTGTTGCCAGACGTGTGTGTGTGTGTGTGTGTGTGTGTGTGTGTGTGTGTGTTCTTGCACATAGCTCTTTGAACAGGTGAGTGTTCATATTTATGCTCATCTGTATGCATGTGTGTTTTATGTGAGTCTAATTGCATTTATTGAGCTGACCATACGGCTGTAGGAAATCTATTTGAATGTACTGAATTGTATTGTATATGTTGTATTGAATGTATTCACTGCCCTGTAGACATTTTATTGTGCACCCTTCATATGATGTGTGTCCTATGTTTGTTATGGCTTACCCTGTCTATGTTATTAATGCCTCTGACACATGAGATGATAGATTAGATTACCTCACAAAAGTTGCTATTCAACCCACTTACACTCAGAGACAATGAAAAGTACAGTAAGACTACAGACTTTTCTGCTCATTCAAATTTGATTAAAATTGGCATCTGTGTTGTCTGCACATGGCTATGCATAGAAAATGTGAAATTTGTGAAAACTTGTTTTACACTTATACACTTACTTATGCACTTATACTTTTGTTAGTCAAAGCTAGTAACAGGTAACAGGTACAGCTAGAAATACCAGTTTAGAGAGGCTAAGCCTCTCCCAGGGGGCTCTGGTGGCACGCTCTCCAAGGGAAAATTCTTTAAAAAACGAATAATTAAATAAATCAAATATAATAAAATAAATACAAAGAAATGGGCAGAAAAACATAAAATAATTTGTCCTTGTTGCAAATTCCATGCAATTGCTAAAAAGTTTCAATATATTTTACTTCTGTCACATTTTAATTTTAAGTAATGTATATTGAATATTTTAACGCACCGTACGCCTGCAGCAAGAAATGTTCTGCCAGTGAATACCTTGGTATTATCACTTATTGTGATGTCAATTCATTGTGTAGTTTTTGAGTTGAGTATGCAATATTCAGTATGTGCTTACATTGATATTATTGCTTATTGTGATGTTATTTTTATTGTATTATCAAGTGTTCCATATCAATGAAATATGCATAACCTAACTTAAAAGACTATGTAACTCAGTAAATAAATTACTTTCAGAATATGCAATATATTTAAAAATAAATAAATAAATAAATACACTCAAGAGTCCACAATATAGAAATAATATAGAAGCAACATGTAAAGTCCATAGCATGTCCACTAGTTCACATTTGGACAATAACAGTTGAAAAAGTTTATGATTTTGAAAAAGAAACAGGTAATCTTCTCCATTGACGGAGTCGAGGTTCCTCTGTAACGGGGAAAAAACCAAATCAAAAAACTCCGCCTCGAGCAGCTGAGCAAACCATCCCAAGGGACCAATTTGTTACAGGGACCCATTTGTTACAATATTGCATTTGCCTTGAGTTTCAGTTTGTGTTCACAAGGCAGCATTTACAAGCTGAACGACTTCTGTGATAAAAAGCCTTGTGGAGGAAACTGCTCTCCTATTGGTCAGAATTCCCATGCGGGAAAACTCCCAGAAGTAAAGAATTAAGAATCAGTAATTGAGTGAGGCAATATTACCACAGTGAGACCAACATGATCGATAAGGAAGCATCATCACAACTATTACAGTTCTGATTTTTTTATGAGCAGAATATTCACAGTGAACATGGATCAATTCTACCACTCAAAATTATTGTACTTATGCATCTCATAAAGACGAGCTGTATCAGGATACCTCAGTAGAATCCAGCAGGCTCTTGTCACATTTCTCTCAACAGTTCCCTCTCAGAAATCATGTCAGGTAAGCTAAGCTTGCAAAGGTGATATTATAGACCTGGACGTGTTTATCATGTCAATATAAGTTCTTTTTAGCTTATCCCGACATGTTGTGTGGCTACAGTGAGTCCGTTGGGTTGGATTGTGTTCCCACCACAATCAAACTGCTCCAGAGTTCGTTTGGAGGCAAACCGAGACCATCATCTTGAGGCTCATTTTGGTCCACACCCAAATTCGACCGCTGTATTCAAACCTGCCAAAACGTACTGAACTTGTGTGGGAAATAGTCCAGGGTCCACATCAAATCTTCCCAATGAACTAGGTCTGAAAACAACCTGGGACCACCTTCTTGAGTCGGCATGCTTTTGCCTTGGTCTGCACCCAATTAGATTACTGTATTCACACTTTCCCAAACAAAAAAGGATTAAGACAGAGCACAATGATAGTCGATCGTAGAGTATCTGATCGTCTTCAAACCTCTGACTTTACTCATCTTGGCTCTCATCATCATCTTACTCATCATCTCTCAATCACACTAAAACTTGTTCTATGAACAAAACATCCCATTTTATCAATACACAAGGTATGTCGTTACTATCCCTTGTGCCAAAATCCAGGGTGAGCTTTTCCAATAGATGCCCAATTCAGAGTTTGCCGAATGCTAAATTACCATCCAAACTGGGTAGATAATGTCAGGTTATGCCGTCATAAGTCTACAGAACCATAAGAAAAGGTGCAACATTCACCAGCTACCTACACTAACCTTCAGGGCAAGTAAGAGTAGGTTCGTCATTGGGGTTATCAGGTGGGCATATTTTTATTTATTTATTCATTTATTTATTTATGTATTGGAACTACTTTGTGATCTAAAAATCGCTTGGTATTCCTTTGAACTGTATCTTATGCATTATTCTTCAGTTACAACTCCCCTTATAGTGTAGAAGAATCCTGCTGGATTTTTATGGAGGCTGCTTTGTACAGGCTGCCTTGTCCTCTGTCACTGAGAGGTGATGGGATATTTCTCTTAGATTTCATCAAGTCAGGACTTAAGACGCCACCTGAGCCGCTTTGTCAAATGGCTGCATCGCGGCCACATTATCAGAGCAATCACCCCCCCCCCCCCCCCCCACGCACACACACACACACACACACACATACCTCTTGTGTGAGCACGGCCCTCCTTCTCTACCTCCCATTGTCAGCATGCTTTACCTCCGCTGCCAGCAATCTCTCAAATGATTTCCACCTCCAGCACGGCAGGAGAAACCAGCAGGAAGAAAGAAAGCAGGAGGGATGAAAGCTATGGCGCTCAGATTAATTTCAAGACCACTTAGGAAGTCATCAGACATGGGGGGCACAAAGGGACAGTAAATTCACTCTGCAAGTGCAGGTGGACAAATGTTGGAAGAGACTTGAAATCATGACAGAATTTGCACAGTGCTACTTCTAGGGAAGAAAAGGGTAATATCAAGGACAACAGTGTTTTGTTTGGATATTTTTAAGTGCTTCGTCTTATAGATTTGTGCACAATACCGCTCTCTTTTTAGCTGCAACCAACAGCTCTATAGCTCGTGCAGTCGGTTGATTGGTTGGTGGGTTGGTCCACAACATTTTCCCCACCCTCCCCACAATTTTCGCCCTAGGAGACTGAAATTTGGCATGCGGTTCAAGTGCAATGAGTGGGCCTATTGCAAAACGTCCTCTCACAAAAATCATGAACAGTTTCCATTAGAAACTTGTGGGAGGCATCACTGGACACAGCACAGTTCCTTTTCCATTGGTGAGATTAGGATATACTTTAGCCACGCCCCCTTTCATATCTCATGAACCGTTCGACATAGAGCCTTATGGGAGGCGTCATTGGACTTGGCAGAGAGTTCCCTTTTCATTTGTGTGAGTTAGCCCCGCCCCCAATACATGAGCCACGCCCCCTTTTATAACTCATGAACCATTTTTAGCTGCAACCAGCAGTTCTGTATCTTGATCTTATGGTCCATCAGTTCATTGCTCCACAAGGATGTGTCCACGCTATAGCAACCGCGACTTTCTACTTATGAGGCTGAAATATGCCTTTGAGGTCGTGTTTGTGAGGTTGTGCGTGTGTGTGAATGAATGCACATGTGGATGCATGAGCGTACATGGTCACAGCTATTGCGAATTTGCGCTTATTCTCATATAATTCCCTATCTCTTTCTATTTTCCCTCTGTTTGCCTGACACCATCCAGCTCTTTCTCTTTCTCTCTCCCTTTCAACATCCCCATTGTCTTGAGGCAAATGAATGAAGTCCAGCTGGCAACAGATATGCATTACATCTACTGGTACAGAGCCCCAGAGAAACCCTTTCCTCTTTGTGCTACATAAACCTTTAGTTGTGTTGTGTATCAAAATGAGATTAACAGGTATTAGTAGGAAACATTCAATATCTTCTACCACTGAAACAAGATTATAACAGAATGTTAGCAATCCTTGTCATGCATAATATTATCAGTCTAAATCTGTCACACCATCTCTGTATAGGCTAGATGTATGGGGCATCTAATCTTTCCCTTCATGGCATGCCAAACAATTGTATTATCTGCACTCTTGTTAGAAAAAAAATGAGAAAAGTTGCCATTATTGCCATTATTGTTCATTTGGCACCACAACATACAGTGCATACTGTGCAGCTACTGGACTATGCCATGTTGTCTGTCAATAAGTTGAATAAAATATAAACCTTTCTGTAACAGGATATCAACCATTGTTCATCATTTTCCTCTCATTGAAATGTTTGTGCCACAATTGCTGTGCCAATTTGAAAATGCTAAATGAACCATATTTAGATTTTGTCATAATCCAATGTCTGGGGAGGATCCTTGCATTAATTTTCATTAGATGATGGATGATGGCACAATAGAACCATTTTGCAGAAAGAAAGAGATCTTCAAGCTTACTATGGAATTTTTATCTAATGAAATGGGTTTTGATGATCCTTTGGGGTTTATAGTGCATGTTTAGATATATTGGAATCTACTGACAATAATGAATCAGCACAATATGGCTTGCAAATATTTCAATACTGAAAAGCGCTGAATGATTGTCATGCATTAGCCTTGACTGAGATAATTCCAAATATGACCTACATGTGAAAAGATGTGGGCACATGATGGATCTATATCTTTATTTTCCATTTTTACATGTGAGTGAAGCACTCCAAGACATCACACATCTTGGAAATTCACACGTGATCTGTTTCATTTCACCATTGTCACGTTAACTTGTGTAACTGGTGTCAAATTGAAAATGAATGACAAAGATTGTGCCAGCCTTCCGTTTTAGGCTGTCAGCTTTTTCCCTGAATTGATTCTGTGCCTGGGAAGATGAGAACTTAAATTACATACAGGCACGTATTAGTCATCTACTGATGACTTCATCAGGAACTACAGTGCTGCAAGTGAGGTGGAAAAGACCGAACTGAAAAAAGACGAATGTATTCAGTAATCCAATCCCTGTTTCAGCTAAATTATAATTGAATGTTAATGAATGTTTCTATATGTAACCATAGAGATTGTGAGCAGTTCAAAGCCTTATTTGCAATTCATGCAATCCCATTGCACTGGCTTCAGGCAAGGTTGGTTATGAAACTAAAGGAATTGTCCAAATGTTCTCTAGGAAATGTGTCAAATGATGCTTCATCCCTGTGGTGTCAACCATAAGCCTGTTTCAGTGACTGACACCGCTGTCCTCGGGGGAACTTTTTCAAATGGTTCTTATTCACTGTTGGACTAATAACAAAGTCAATTACACAGTAACTGACTCCTACATATTGCTCCTCATCGCTTTAACCCTTTTATCTGTCAGTGGGCAGATGCCAAAGAAAGTACCATACTTATTGCACTGGGGCTCATTAACAAAACCTTGGCTGATGCTTGAATATATTAAGGTTGGACACACACAGTACAAACTTTCAGCCAGTCAAACTCCAAAGCCGCTGTAATTATCAGCCGAGTTTCAAAATCTTTGTTCTCTGAGAAAGCCTGTAAGAACAGTCATGACCTAAGATTTCAAGCTCAGCCTTCTAAACATGATTGGGAATGCTTAATTGGGGCTAAACCGGGTCAAATTAAAGTTTCTGACCAGACCGTCTCACTCAATTTCAGCAGTATTTCAATGAGCCAAGCAATCATATTGTACATAGAGTTACATGCAACATTAAAGGACATGAAATGCCAAATTACTTTACACAATGATGATTAAGCCTATCACCCACCAATAAAACTCCCTGCATTTTGCAGGATTGCAGACATTGCTGTGGGACATTCCCGCGCTCAGTGGTGCAGTTAGTTTGATGATGCATTTTACATCAACTGCACCTTACAGTTTGTATTGGAAATGTATAATTGAAATTATAAAATGACTAATTACATGCACTGAGATCCAAATAAAAACTGCAGATTCAACTCAGTATCTTAAAGGATAGTTTCATCATTTTTGAAGTTAGGTTGTATTCTGACTTGTGTCTATCAGTAAATACAACAATTTTGGATTACATTGGAATACATTGGAATGCATGGAAGACATTAGGATTTAACTTTTTGTCTTTTTCATCTTGGCAACACACCTGACAGTGGCTACCTATGTTCCAGATTTTTAAAACAATGAGAACTATTTTCATTGTGTTAGCCAGCCTTATTCATTGGAGCACAGTCACCTGAAAATGCTATAAATGGACAAGGACAGAGGAAGGAAAGAGACGAAGTGGAGACCCAACCAATATCAGCAAGGCTAATGGGCTAATGACTGAGCACTCTGAATCCAAAAAGGACTTTTTTCCAAAAGGTGTTTTTCCAGTGCTACTTTGCACATGGCCCAATTGCCACATCTAGTTCAATTGGAGCCCAATTTTTCGCGGCAAGTTTCCTAATACGAACACAATCAGCAAAATTGTTGAGTTTTCCCAATACACACTGTAGTAGAAAAGTCAGAATTACAGCCTACCTTCAGAAAAGCTGAAATTGCCATTTAATGTGCCATTCTGTGAATACATCTCTGAAAAGCTACTGTTACCTACAAAAACAGATGGTAGATCTGTCCCTGTTAAAAGAATGAAAGGAAAAAAAAATTAAATAAAAGATAGCCCTGCATACTATCTGTCCGGTGAGTGGGTGTTTTTAAATTCTGTAGTTTCATCAGTAATGAATCAATAATGCATACTTTTTGAATATACTCTTTTTACAATAATTTAAGGCTCCAGGCCAACCATTCATTAAACATTAAGAATGTTTTTGCATTATTCATATCATATCATTAAGCTAAGATAAAGATTTCTCTAGGACCTTTACAATGGCATTCTTATTAGGTATGTAGAATCTTTCTCAATATCCCATCTGAGCTGTGAGTAGTAGGACTCTGTTGAACAATGAGCGGTGTAACAAATCCTGACAGCCAATTAATCAGTCTCCATTTAAATCCACTGCAGCTAGTCCATTTCTGGAAAATGTCATAAAAGACAAGTGCAGAATCCATTGTGGTTGTGGTCATGCCGCTAACATATGGTGTGTGTCAGCGGAGAAAGACGACAAGGACAAAAAATGTTTGGGATAAAAGAATGTGGATAGTTCACCATTTTCAGATCTTGTCATCTGTCTTTGTAATTTCAATCTCCACATTTCACCCAACACACACACACACACACACACACACAGACCCATCACTAAAGCACCCTCTCCATTTCTTTCAACACCCACTTTCTGCAGCGCTCAGATCAGACACAGCCAGAGGTGTCTCATCAGTCACAGCCAAAGGAACGGTTGAGCTGAAGGTGTCTGAGGCCCAGTCCACACCACAGCAGGGTACCCACCTGTCTCCCACTGAATTAGTACAGAATTGATGCTGGTGTAGACAGGGGATGCTCCCCATTGTGACCCTCTCGAACTATATCCATATTTCAGCTGGACCGACAGAGCCCCGGGCTGAGGAGCTGGACCATAAGCAGTCAGTCAGTGTGAAGATTCTGGCTAGCACTGCTGCTGCAGCGGCAAAGCAGTGTGGCATAACCATTGAAACAGACTAGAACACTAACAGCAGTTTGAAGGGGCTGTTCAATTTGAGATATACAACCAAACCAGATCAGGGTTGGCTGCAGTTGTTATTCAATATCTAGAGAAGAACAGTGAATAGTAATTATGATACCACAAGAAACTGAACACAGTATTACATTTTCTACAATTAACAATCCCTTTTGACCTTCATTTGTGTAATTAAGTCATGATCTGATTAAATTAAATAAATGATACTGGAGCAGGATAAGAAAAAGACTGATAAGCTACCATGAGATGAATATGGTCACAATTTTGTAAAGTATAACCAGGGCTCTTTGTATTGTAATGCCAGACTCTGCTTAGGGTTATGTTTACCCTATTATAGGTAAAAGTGTTAAAAAAAAAACTAGCTTAGTGCTAGTTAAATACTTGGCAAATGGTGAAATTAATTCAAATCATAACGTTAACCCACGTCTACAAAGCATCCGATTGGAACAGCCAGGTGTTTTTGTGCATCGCAGACACACGGGAGAACAACACTGTTTAAGTGTCAGAGGCTGATTTAATCTGTCAAGAAGTGGGGGTTAAATAAGGTTAAATAGCCTGATGCTTCACCACTGTAAAAAATGAAGTGTAAAACAGCCACCGCTGTTTCATACATCAGTGAACTAATTTGCCTCATCTTCCTGGGCTCTTTGGATGAAGGACAAGATCAAAGCCATCATGGAAAACCCCTCTCACCCTCTCTATGAGTTGTGCCACAAAGCAATAACAACTCTTTACATTATATAGATAATGTGTCCCCACTCTTTTAGTTCGTTCTGTGTTCTGCTCCCAGAATCTCAAAGTGGACAATGATGTAAAAAGAAAATCTATGGCACAATACAACTGCTGCAAATGCCAAAATGCACTTAGCTAAGTCTTCTATGTTAACACTGCTCAGCCAACAAAGGATTAAGTCCGCTTATGATGATGAAAAATAAGAAATGTGTTAAACTCCAATGAAGCAATGTAAAAAAAAATCCACACAAATAAATAATCAGGAAACTGGGGAACTCAAATCTTCTAATACCTGGTGATAGCTACGCCTTGATGTTCTGTCACAATTTAGCAAGGCAGGTGGACCCAAACTCAAAAGACAAACCAGGAACTGAAGGAAAAAAAACTATTTAACATCAAAAATAAAGCTAAAGTACAAAAAAACAAGGTACGGGGAGTATGAGGAGTACGAGGAGCACAAGGAGCACAAATTCTGGTCATGTAGACGAACGCTGGGAGTGTAGACAAACGAACTGACAGGGAACGAAGGAAACTGACAGGTATATATACACAAGAGGAACTAATTGCAGCACAAGACACACCTGGAGCGGGAAGGCACTGGAGAAGGAGGGAAACACTAGAGCTGGGTTTACATGGAGCCTAATATTCCGATTAGAATCGGGTTAGAAGCCCAAACCGAATAAAAATGTTCCATATAAACACCTCAATCAGAATAAACAGGCCTAAACCGAATGGAATTTCATTCGGTTTCACAGGGGTAGAATATTCCTTTCCCCAAACCGATCAAAAGTAAAATTTTATCATGTAAACGGTGAAACCGAAAGTTGGCTGTGTTCTTTCTGTGCATGCTCTGTCTTGACGTAAATGCGCAGTGACGTTTCTTCACTTGAAAATATAGCGGGTTCCAAGCAGTACAGACAGAACTGGTCTGCGGCGGAGACTTTATTTTTAATCCAAACTCTCAAAGATCTGAACATTATCGCACGCTTAGACAGTAGGAAAACAAGAAATTGTGAACTGTTTAAAAAAGTCCACGAAAAACTCAGCGAAGCCGGCATCGACCGAAACGTCAAACAACTTAGAAACCACTGGAAAACTCTTAAGACCGGCTACTGTAAGGCTAAACAGCACAACAACAAAAGTGGATATGACCCCACAAACTTTCCGTTTTACGATCAATCACGTGATGTTTTCATCGATCTGCGTGTGACAGCAAATGGCAGTTCTGATTAAATGTAGTGGCACATGTAAACACCAGATCGGAATAGATCACGTCACATGTAAACAGTTGACCTGAACTCTTCAATCGGAATGATTTCAATCAGAATGAAAAAAAGTCTGCATGTAAACCTGGCTAAAGAGTTTGGATCGGATTTGTAC
>OMLF01043793.1:3392-18298 GCA_900302615.1 Holocentrus rufus
TATGTAACAAGATGAGTGTGATTTGCAAATGATTGGTTAATTGATTAATTGATTGACATAAGATTTAACTGATTAATTGATTCATCATTTTAGTCATTTATCAAATAATCCCAAACATTTGCTGATTCCAACTTAACTAAATTGAAATTAACACTTGGGTTTTTTGGTCAGACTGCAGAAGCAAGGAATTTGCAGACATCACTTTGGGCTCTGATCACTTCCCATGAGACTTTGTCATTATTTTTGACTCTTTAAACACTAAATAATTGATTGATTAATCAAAAAAAAAAAAGAATTAATCGACAAGTCAACAGTGACCATGACATCCCCCACAATTTATTTATTTATTTATTTAATCATTCATTCATTTGTTCATTCCACTTGTGATGTCAGAGACATTGCTGCTTGAAGTTTTGGGACCTTTTGGCCTGTTGGTGGCGCTGTGGTGAGCCAATCAGGTTTCTATTCAAAATGCCATATTCCAGTGTTAAAAATCAATTATTCCACCAAATTTCATCCAAAACAGAACAGCAGAGGCTCAGAAATTCTGGGAAAGACAGACAAACGGAGTTCAATCCATGATCATTCGATGCAGACTTAAAATAAACTGCAGTAAACTGTACTTAATTGCTGTGAGGCTCCTGAACCCCAGACATTTGATGTGAGAAGTGAGAGCCACAGGCCTGAAGCGCTTCATTGCCACAGGCTGAGGAACAAGATGATTATGATAAAAGTGTATTAATAATGTTTCTAGGGACTAATTGATATGATTAAAGGGACAACCGAAATTTCAATTAAATTAAAAATGTTTTCTTAATTTGAAAGCAGTGTGAATTCAACCTACATGATAGTTTGCTCAGTTATTTTACAGCTGATTAATTTCTACCCAAATCACAAGCACTATCAAGCACTTTTCACTCTCAGTTGATTGCTCAGTACACAGATGGTGTATGTTTAAATTAAGCGAAGGGTTGATAACGTGGTGAATGTGTAGCCTCTGAAATTCCCTCAATTATTAAAAGTTCATGAATCCAAGCCTGAAGGCAATTAATAAATACACAGCAAACTCAAGGTATTTTTTTTAAATGATTATCCATTTATTTTCTATTATGTAATTTAAGATAATTTATAATTTGCCATGCCCTTGGCCTTGTTTTATTGCCACAGATTCCCCTAACTTTGCACATTTCTCTTATTACAACACAAGCTGAACCTGCATCTGAACTAATCTCATGTTGATTTGTCCAGGTGGATCGCAGAGGATTGGGAGCACTGTACCAAAACTTGTGGCAGCCTCGGGTTTCAGATCCGGACTGTGCGCTGCGTACAGTTTCTCCACGAAGGAACCAACCGCTCCATCCACAGCAAATACTGCCGGGGCGAGAAACCCGAGACCCAGAGGCCTTGTAACAGAGTCCCCTGTCCCGGGCAGTGGAGGACCGGCCCGTGGTCAGAGGTGCAGTATCCCTGTTTTCTGCTTATTTGAAGATTTTATTAAAGGCTTTCGAGTACCAGAATTACACCTCCTGGCAGCCATGTTGGAAGTCCTGCTGTCCACTGTTGGGCGACAGTGGCTGTGAACAGCAGATAGTGTTTGTAAGGTTTGTCAGGGTCCACTTTTGTCCTTACACATTAAGTCACAGTCCACACATAGCCATAGACTTAAGAACCAATCAAGTTTATTAAATGAAAAGGAAAGTAATCCATTATGCTTAAACAAGAAAATGCAATCAGGGCTTAAAACCCAATTAAATGAAATGATTGTGACAGCAGCTAGAGATTAATTCAGGCTTCCAAGGCTTTTTATAGAGAGCAGTAATAATTTAATAAGCCTCATCATAACAGCAGCAAGATTATAAAAAATTAAGCATCTTCATTGAAAAGGATAAAGTGGAAATGTGTTCTTGACCAACAGACTGGCCACGGCTTGTTATGTTACTGTAGGCTTAATATTGTCTTTGGGCTGTTTTTTGTTTGTTGTTTTTTTGTATTTTTGGTTTTATTTTGGTTTGGAGAACAGTCGTTAAAAAAAGTTTATCTGAGATGCACACTTGGTCGAGGTTTTATGTAAACTTTATCATTTTTATTTGCCCACAGTGGATTAATTCACTCCAACATTTGCTCTCAGTTATTGACAGTGTCACTTCACATCTGCTGCGTGAAGTAAATCTGGTGCAAAGTGAAGACAAATGCTTCGCCAGTGCCATTGTAGCCAAAAATAAACCGAGCTGAGCTTATCCGGGAGACAGTCTTGTTTTTCTCAGAGGAGATAAACTGTTTCCTTCCTTTCCTGTGTGATCAGTGGAAACCAGTCATGCTCCACACTGGTAGCAGGTCAGCTGTTTAAAGAGAAGCTGCCTGATGGAGGGCGACCATCGAGCCGTCTGGTTATCTTGCCAGCTGACGTTCGGTTTCTCACTGTGTGACCTGCCTCTGCTCATCTCAGCCTCTGTTCTTTTTCCACACAAGTGCATGTTTTGCTGTGTGTGGGTAAGAGTTTGCCTTTGCACTTTGCTGCAGTGCTCGGTGACCTGTGGAGAGGGAATGGAGAGGCGGCTGGTCACTTGCCGGATTGGAGATCAGTGCAGCGGGGAGAAACCTGAAGCCACAAGACCGTGCAGACCAGGACCCTGCCATGGTAAGCAAGTCCATTTACTAAATGTACGCTAAGCATTACTGAGCAACCCCTCTGCCCCCCTTAACCTTTAAGGTGTGCCTTTAAGGTGCTGTACTCTGAGAACTGAACAAATATGTGAAATGTTGTGAATCCCTGAGGACTGGATTGAAAACTCCTGTCCTGTTGTAGTTGTCACAGTATTCGTTTAAGTGTTCAATATGGATAACTGGATATTGGATAATTGGAATTGGATGGATAATTTAAAAAAAATATGGTACAAATGACATCCATGGTGAGATGCACTGAGCTCATGCTGCATGTTTAACTTTCAGATGAGCCATGCAACGGAGACAAGTCCATCTTCTGCCAGATGGAGGTCCTCGCACGTTACTGCTCTATTCCAGGCTACAACAAGCTGTGCTGTGAGTCCTGCAGCAGGCGCAGCGGCGCTCTGTCTTTGTTTTCCGAGGCGGCCGAGACGGGAGAGCAAGTCCGCTTCGGGTCAGCCTCCCAGCTCCTGGAGACTTTGACGGCCTCCGCCGCAGCGAACGCCACCCGCGGCGGCAAACAAGGCGCCAGCAAAGGGTCCGCGACATCAGGACATGCTGCGAAACACACCACCACTCCTGCTCCACTCAAGAAAAGCCCATCGAAGGTCGGCAGCGCGCCGAGGCGGGTGGTTCACGGTGGCAGGAAGCTGCCCGCCATGGCTCCGTCATCCCTGTCAGTCTGGTCCGAGAGGCAGGCGGATACCACTGAGGGTCAAAGGTCGGGCGGCTTGACAGATAGCAGGTGGCCGACAGCGTATTCTGAGGTGGAGAGATGAAAGCGACACCCTTGCCCTTCAGGACTTAAATGTAGAGTAGATATCCAGCTTCATCTTGAGTCTTCTCACCTCACAACACCACAGGGAGAGAGAAACAAAAACAGAGAGAGAGAAACAGAGAGAGTGAGAGAAAAGTGCTGGTTCACTTTGTTTTTAGAGACTCCCTTCCCCCTTCCCTGTCACTGACTTTAAACAACAGTTTGTCATCCTACAGTGAACTCCCTGAGCATTTGGACGATACTTGTGTTACTAGAATTTGTAAAAACATAATGGTGATTATGAAGCTAAAAGGCACATGGTCAGTTTCAACATTTGGTATATATCTCAGCTTTATCACATGAACAGCTAAAGAACTACAGCCTTTGTTGTTCATGATACCAACAATATCCAGCGACAGATTCAGATTCAAAAGAGTCTTCTTGTTTCATATGCATCAAATATTCTTCCAGCGTACTGACTTGTAGACTTCTGTCTGAATCCAGATACTTATGATCTCTGATATGGTTGCTTGGTCCTAATCCGACTCTTTGAGCCTTTAGAGTCTGGGGACTGTCTTTGATTTTGTCCACAGTGATAGCATCCCTTTTGAGGAGGCGGCTTTTGTTGCAAGTGCACCATTTTTCTGAGCGTTTCCTCGCCATTCAGTGGTTTCATCCCCCCGTGTCTGCAGCGTGGTGCAGTGTCAGTGTTTACTGCAGAGAGCGCCTGTTTGATGTCCAGAGAAAGAGTTCATGAAAACATATGTAGACCGTGCAGGCAGAATTTACCACCAAATCGCACTTTGCATGTTAAAAATCTTACATAAAAGATGGTGAGGAGGTGATTGCAATGCAGTTTAGCCATCAGAATTTACCTTTGACTTTTTTTTCAGATATTTAATGACTAAAGCACATTTGATAGTCAAACCTAAAAAATACAACAGCGCTTTGAAACTTTTACACTTCTATGCTGCTATGCATTTAATTGAATTCCTGTGCACAAATCCCCCACTAAGATCAACCAATCAGAGCATGCGACCTCACATAGACTTGATACCATGTTAATATTCTTGAACAGGTAAATGACACCTACACAGAGACGCCTAAATACGTGTCAAAGAGCGTCAGTTTATGTGCAGATGAATTTGATCTGGAATCCAACCAAACCTTTAGTCTGGCTTCACACAGTGCAACTTCCATGCAATTAGTTGCAGGTTGCAAATGAAACTTTTGCTGTTGCCATGTGAAACATTCCAAATGATGATGCAGACCGAGTTTATAATTTTCTTTGGATGGTTCATCTGGAACTCCAAGTTGCATTTCAGTCGCACCATGTAAAGCCAGCCTGACACTCAAAGATTGAGCACATTCCAGCTGAAGCGATTTATTCAGTTCTGCTTCAAGTTTCTCGGCCGGCATCGTACAGCAGGCTGGGAGGTTTAGCTTGCTCAACATCTTAAATAAGAAATCATGAACAAAAAAGGTGTTTAGTTTTTAGAGGGAAACTCTGTTGTAGCTGAAAGTCGGAATTGACAAGTTTACTTTAACTTTGCCAGTTTTATTTGTCCTCCAAAATAAAAACGTGAAACAAAAACAAAACAAAAAATCGTCAGCTACCCAAATACTTGTGGAGTTCACTGTGCCTGACTTTTACATATAGGAATCAAACGTCTCACCTTAAGAGCATGTGGATCGAGGCCAGAGATAAAACAGTGAAAACCGTTGGGAAAATGGTTCTAGTTGTATAGAATTTTTATATCCAGCCATGTTTGTTTCCTGGCTCTCTTCAGTTTCTATGGAAATAGATATTTATAAAGCTTCCTGTAAATACTGTACATGAAAAATATCAGTATTATTTTAAGAAGGCAAGCTGCGGATACTTTCAACCCTCGACACCCGTTTTCATGAATAACAGAGTGGCTTCCCAGAGTTTACCTTTCCACAGCCGTGTTGGCTGTGTGTGCTGCGTAATACATGGTGCATAATCCCACTCTGCATGTTTGTTCAGGGTTTTGTGTAGCAGACAGTCGTACAAGCCCACAGTTTACCTGAATGCAGGTAGATATTTTTATATAAAGGTGCGTCATTCCACTTCTTCCCGGCCTTTAACTTTGACTTTGAGTGGTGCTATAGCCAGTGACCTTTTTGACTCACTGTATTCCCCTCCTAGTTGTGAATGTTCTTATTTAGGAAGGTTGAAACTGTCAAAGAAGGGAACTAATAAGGGAACACATTTATTAAAAAAATAAATAAATACAGTAGGCCCTTGTTTAGCTCAAACCCTCAATAAAGGAGGTGAATTTAAATTTCCACAATGCTGAAATTTATTGAAATTCCACTTTTTGATATGACCATGAAAGATGTAACCATGCTCATCCTGGAATGCTGTTTGCTGTGTAAAGGTCATTTGTAATGGTATTTATTAAGAAAATCCCAGCATTAAGGCACAATTTAACAGTCACTTTGTCCCTTGTTGTACCCATAATGCATTCTGTGTGAGGTTGAATTGAACAAGGCTCTACTGTACACTGTGTGCTTCCTGGAACAAAGCCTCATTGTAAGCACATGAAGCTGGACTTTTTTTTCAAAAGAATTTTACTGTATGTGGAACATGTTTTTCCCAAAGTATTTTCAAATGGCTTTTTTATAACAGTGGAAAAAGGTTCAGAAGAGAGAAAGCTATTTATTGAAAAAAAAAAAGGATATTCTCACAACCACCATGCATCTGACTGCAATAGCAAAGACACAAATTTGTGTTTCAGCAAAGAAATAGCTTGCAACTATTCACACTCACTCCTGTGTGCCAATGTATAGTACTTGTATATAGCATTGAGTACATAAATATTTATTGAAAGTCAAAAGGTTCTGCTTTATTTTTATGTGCAGTGCCAGCTGGTCATTGAGGTGCGGCTGATAAACCCTTGAAAACTGAAAACCATTATGGCAACATTCTTTCATCCACACTTTCAATCTTAAACAGATTGCTACTTTAAAGAGAAAAAAAAAGATAGAATAGAAATGACATTGTTTTTTGCAAACAATTAGATGTAAATATACATGCTCAATTTTGAGATGTTTAACTTTGTCAGAAAGCTGTCTTTTCACAGCGGTTTTGTAGAAGTCCTTAACAGAGCTGTCACACCACAGCCTCGTATACTGACCAGACAAGTGCTTTATTTTAATCAATAAAACATGAATAGCATAGCACCAGTAAACCAGTAAAGTTTTTTTTTTTTTCCTTGATGCTGTTTGTAGTTGTCAGTATTGTCTAACCATTTTACATTTTCCTCCCCAGTTCTTTTACTTGCTGCCTATAAAACATTGCTGCTAATGTAATGCGAAGCTTGTAATGATTAATAGGATAGTTGTAGATGTTACGTCGACAATCCCTGAGCCTCAGACAGATATTACTGCATAGGATCCTCCCATGTACTGTATCGATACCCCTGTGCTATCCGTGCCTTTAAGCATTAAGATTGTCGTGACGATCAGTCATTCTCTTCTCTACTTGCTTTTCTATGTATTTGTGTAGATTGAAGTGTACACTACTGATGCTGTTTGTTGTAATGGGGAGCACATAGCAATAAATGATATGATTAACTACACTGATGGATTCTCCACTGCGTAATTACTTTCTTCACCACCAAGCATCTGATACATCACATGAGGTATGATGCCATTTCAATATTCTTTATGCTTAGCACTGAAAAGCAAAATGAAGACACACACACACACACGCACACACACACACACACACACACACACACACACACACAGAGGTGTGCATGGTTTGCAATGTAAAGCACTGGGTTTAAGTCAGACGGCAGGATGTTTTGTTTGTTTTATTTTTAATACAGGATTTCCATTCATCCTGCAAAAGTAAACAGATAACTGTGAGCTGAATCTTACAAAGGAACAGCTCCGGTTCTCAGGGCTTCTTAAAGAGCCCCTCCAGTGGCCTCTTGATGTCAAAATGCTTCCTGAAAGAGAAAGTGACAAAGAAAGTGACATATGCAGTTCACCACCAACCACAGTCTCCGTCAAAATGAGCTTCACCTCTGCAAAAGGTGTAACCACTCGGCTTCCAGTGATTTCAAACACACATTGCAACTAAATCATTGGTTTTCCTGGTAAAATGTAACAGCTAATTACAGTCAGCTGGCACAACCAATCCAGGCCCTGATTAACCAGATGCACATGTGAGACTGGAGGGGCTCTTCAAAGTGATAGTTGAGGTTTTTACACAGTTTGTTTATACACCTGGTAAGTGAAGCCGTGGTAATAGAGTGAAGTAGTTCCACCAGTTAAAGATTCTGTATGTAATAGTTTGGTTCAAGCCAAACTAAAGGCACTGAGAAAATTAATCTGGTCTTCTGGGCTGCTCCTATTCTAACCTAATTTCTTAAAATTCATTCGGTGTGAATCAAACAACCAGTCACCTCAAGGAGGCATCGCCACCCCGGTACCAATCATGTAGATTAATCTAGCATAGCAAAAGGATGACAGAGAAGGGAGCCAGTTTGTCAGTGATGGCAGAATAATAGAAATAGGCGCTGATTGATTTTTGATTGACTGCACTGGCTGCCAGTCACTTTGAAGGCTCATCACAGGCTGGTTACATCACCATCAGATTTAGTTTTCAGCAGCATTTTCAGAGATTGCCATCAGAGCTTTCAACTCAGCTTTAACACAAGTTTGCAAAACACTAAATGAGCACTAGAAATCCATTACAGAAGGCCTGAGAGTCATCTTGCTTTGTGAGATGCACAGCCTCATGTTCGATATTGATTTGTCTGCCCCTTTTGTTTGAAATTGGCACAGAAGGTCAACAGGCTCTTGAAGGAACATTTTGCTGCTTTTCAACTCAAAGTCTATCATTGTACTCTGCAGGGTGCACATATCAAACAAACAGGACTTATCAGTTGCTCATGTCAAACAGAGCCGGCAGCAAGTGTGAGAATTGTTTGCAGATGGAGGGAGAATCACTGTGCTGCCATGGACTCCATCATCCAAATACACAAAGGAACATTTACTATCTAAACCTCGACTGCACTTTTTTAATCATTTACCAGTGGAACTACTGCATAACATTTTCACTTGGTAATCTAAGTGAGTCACAGCAGAAGGAGCTGCAAAATGCATGCTGGGTGTTGGAGTATTTTCAGTAGGGATGACTGAGGCCAGTATATATATATATCAATTTTTTCAGGTATATTCCACCAATTTAAAAAATCTTGGGCGCCCAGTGGATTAACTGGTAGAGCGATGGGTAAAGTGTGCACCGCGTACCATTAAGATTACATAGTCTACACAAAGCACACATGGAATACAGCGATATGACATGATGCTCTGCTGCTGCCAATAAACATTTTGCAAAAAAGATGGTACAGATGAATCGTGTCAGATTCTCCTCCAAATCTGCCACCAGTGCCATCTGCTTACACAGGAGCAAATGATGTGGCACCTTCTTCTTCACTGGTAGTTGTTACCAGCAATTTTCATTTAGTGCCATGACCTGAAATGTGTGACATTGGAACAGATGTTTGCACCGCATTACAAATTTTTGCGCAGCCAAAAAATTGTAATGCGGTGCAAGCATCTGTGCAAGCATCATTTTGTTTTCCTGTAAATTAAATGCCCCAAAAATACATATAGTCTTAAAAAAATATTTACAGTGTTTAGACCAGCAGCTGTAAATCTTAAAGTGGCTGTACTTCCCAGTTAGTCTCTTAGTGGTTGTAGTTATGTTGGAGATTACTTCACTTATTTACAATTGTTTACTGACATAATTGCCCACAGAAGGGATGTTTTTGCTTTTATCATTCAATCCACTGTTGCTTTTTCTTCTCTGAGCACTCTGAATGGTCTGGCTACTTACCCTGTTGATGCTTGAGAAATATTCAGTTATTATACTGTTGCACTTATTGTAAATCCCTTTGGATGAGAGCGTCTGCTGAATGCATAAACTGTTTATTGTAATTATATCAGGTAGAGATAGACAGTGGCAAAACACATTTATTTAAAATTAGACTGTCACGGAATGTCACGACTTTAATGTTAATGTTGGTTCACAAACAATGAAATGAAGCAGAGACCTGCATGATGCTTGACTCTGACCACTTGCACTTAATCGTGCCCTTCTGTCTGAATTCATGCTGACCTGGATTTAACCAGCTATCTGACCGTAACATTAATTTCAGTCTTGCAGCACGGGTCTGGGTCAGCTGTCACAGGGAAACTGCAGCTGTGAGTGGTTGAAGCTTATTCAGTTGTTATGGTGAAAGGTAGGCTGTAAGCTCCGCCCCTTCATGATGTGCAGATATTGATGGCACCTGGTCTCATTAGTGCAGCTGAAGTTAATCAGCCAGCTGCTCTATAAAAGGAGGCTTGTTGCTCTGCTTTAGTTGTGTGTGTGACACCGGAGGGTTAACACCTTCAGTTAGCTCTCCTGGTTTTGTGTGTGGTGTTGTGAATGAGTGTGAGTGAATTTTCTTTTTTTTTTAAACCCCAATCCCTCCTTATAGTGACTCCCAATTTTTTGTTTTTCAGGCCCATTTCTTATGTTCATCTATCCATTTGATAGACTTAGTGGCTGTTTGTGTAGACAAGTTATTCCCCATCACCTTTTAGACCCCAAGGGAACCATTTTGTGTTGAGTGCAGTTTGATTTTGTTAGTTTCCCCTACCAGCGACCGCCATTTAAATTTTGTTTTGAGGGGAAACGTAACAATCTTTCAGTTAGACAAAGCACTTTTCTGTTTAGGTTATCTGCCTTTGGATTCATGATACTAGGTTTAACTTTTTTTTTTTTTCCCTCCCAAATGCTTCTCTACAAAAGGTTTTTTGAAAAGGTAGTTGATAAATACTGTATCCAAGGTCAGCAAGCTGTGTAAATGTGGCGCCACATCGAGCATTAGCACAGCAAAACTGGGACAGAAATGTCAAAATGAAGTGAGAATGTGTCTGTCACAGAGAGACTGAAGTGGTTTTTGGTTTTCTTGCACCAGTAACTGCAGGTGAAGTTGATGCATCCAAAATAACAAAGTGTATTTTTATTAATACAACTTATTTTTTTTTATCAACATCTCTACTGAACAACCTCCTCCAAAAATGTGGATTAAATTTGCTGCACTGTCACCCCTCTGAAACATTTTTACAATAGATGTTGGTGGGACATTAATTCTATTTTTTGTTGTTGTTGTTGTTTTTTTTTGTCAGTCCTGTCTCTGTCTGGTCTTTGTTAGTTCTTGTAGTCCTGAACCTCCACACCTGCCCTGCATCACCTCGTCAGCCCTCGTGCTGCAGGCCTGTTGTCCTCCCAGCCTATCAGCTCCCTGCGTTTGCACCTGTTTGCTATTTCAGGATTAGTTCAGTTTATATTTAAGTCCTGTTGTTTAGTTTGTTCTGTTTGCCTGTACTTCTTGTCCCTTGTCCCTGAGCTGTTCTCTCTATTTGCGTTTCATAATAAATCGTTATTTTGATCCTTCCATCTCCTGCGTTTGGGTCCACCTGCACTCCTCCACATGACAGTTTTGCATAATGCACCTTAGTTTCTACTGCCTCTGCCTTTTTATTTATTCGTTTTAACTGTTTGTGTTACATGATCCAGATTATAGTTATTACACTGAGCTTGCTGTTGAATGCAATAAAATCTGCCAGTAGCAACAAAAGATCTCTCTGCAGTGCCAGGAATTTCTGTCAAATATAGTTACTTGAGGTGAAGCTGTTCCATGTGAGCTATGAGCAAATTCATATTGGTGTGTTCAAGAACCATTATTCCATTACAGCGCGCTGCATGCCTGTAAAAAGAATCAAACAATCTTGACACTGGACTACATTGATTGGCTATTTACAGCCTTTAATAAGGATGTAGGTCATTCATGCTAAATTTCAAGGTGTAATTCGAGACATTTTGGTTGGATTATTGCAGATGGAACACTCAAGTTTAGTTCTAATCCAGATTAGATACAGTAGAAGTGCAGGTATCTATCAGACTGTGTGGCTGTGTGAAAAGAGCACAAAAAAATCTCTGCAAAATCCTTTTTTTTTTTTTTAAATAAAATCTGATATCATTCACATGGCATCTGTTCTTCTAATGCATCTTTTTTTAAGGAGACCGGGGAGAAGGAAGCAACCTCTGAAGAATCTGCACAGATGAGAATAAAATCACAATGGAGGCTCAGCAACAAGGCCAGCAGTATCAATGCACGTACTGAGCCTCTGAAAAACAAGACGAGACCACAGACTCGGGATCAGAGGCTGACAGGCTGCAGGTGCCGGGCTTGACCGCTCCTGCCTCACCCGCCTCACCGCTGGACGGAATCAGACGAAGATGCAGGGGGCAGTTTCAGTTTGTCTGAGAAAACCGTGACTTGTCAACATAAACACGGATGAACCTGACAGTGAGCTGAGGACACACAACACATACAAAAGAGAATCAGAATTTATATGGTTTAGTCGTCAATGTGCAAGAAAAATGGAAAAATTATTTATTTAAACAAACAATAAATACAAAATTGACTCCCAGAATTAGAAGCACGGAGGAACATGAGGCTCAGTGATTGCCAGCTACACTTTTTTTTTTTTTTTTTTTTTTTTTTTGTGTATTTTCATACATGCATACAAAGCTTATTAAAATCAAGGGAATGCAGATTTGACACAATGAAAGTGTCTTTCATAGACCGGTACAACAAAAGTCAGTGTTTTTTCCCCTCTGGTGAATCTTGGCTACATGAAGACCAGATTTCACTCCCAACAACTCGCCTGGCGACCTCTGACCTCCTTACTGTCATTGTGTTTGTTTTTCCAGTGGCCCTCAGAGATGAAATCGTCTCACACAGAGCGGAGCAGAGCGAAGTAGCCACAGTGCATGACAGAGGAGGGCTGATCCCCTGAGCTGACATGTTGTAAACTGCCTGGCACTCAGACGGCTGCTTCTGGAAACGTAGAAGAAATGTGATACTGTAAAGAACTGTCAGGACATGAGAAATCTTTGTTTGCCAGCACATAGGCACGTAACAGATTAAAAATTTTGGAGATGGCGATGTTCATGGCTGTGATTTATGTTGTAGAACAAAACATCAGACTTAAAAAAAACCACAGACCTTGTTTAGCATCGGACATTTTGGCCAAGAACCCGAAGCTCAAATACTTTAATGTCCAGGTTTTAGAACTATAAAGACTCTGTCGTGTTTACTAGCCTATGATAAGTTTGATCAAGCTTGAATGATGGTCCAGGTGTTTTAGTGGGATGGTTCTACAATGATGGATCTAACTTCTTCTAAAAATGACTCTCATTCTTTTCTTTTAAATTCCAAGACATGCATTTCAAATACACATGAGGCACTGTGTAAATAAGACTGCTTCGGCGCTGCTGTAAGGTTTATTTTTTTCACTTTGACAGAGCTCAGTCAATGACTCCTGTAGACTTCAAGTCTTTACACAAAATGCTAACCATCGGAACCGAAGCGATGGACGTACAGAGGTGAAAATGGTATTGAATATCTTATCTTGTCTCAGTCTGTGTAAGTCAGAAGGGTCTTTTGCCCAAAACATTGGAGTATTCCTTTTTTAAACCCAGGAAGAGTCATAACACCCAATTTCACAGTGCATGTATAATTTTTTTTGACTTGTGAAAATGTGAAAGCAGTGAGTCACACAGCATACAGTGCATTGAGGAAAAAAACTCAGTACTGATAATGGTTCAGAACCACATGTGTGATCAAGTAACAGACTTTATGAGCTATAAATAGGCACAGCCGTGCATCATGCCTGTGTGTAATGAGACAGCAGCGTCTTTGCTGCTGTTGGAGGACTTAACGCAGGAAAGAGAAGAGTCGGTGCTGATGATGAGCTCCAGCTGTCCTCGCTCTCCTTCACCTGTAGCTCTCATCTGATCTGCATCCTCGCACTTGTTGTTGCACTATTTGTTTTTCCCTCTTGCAGGGTCAGGGGATTAGATCTGACTGAATTAATGACTTCATTCATTGCATATTGCTCGCGCCTGTTTTGTGCAGCGCTTTATTTCTCCCCTCCCACCAATGCAACAAAGTTCTGCACTGCAAATTGAAAATGCCAGCTCTATCCAGAACGAAATCTATTCAGGGCTTGGCTGAGAAACATTCTGGGCTGAAGCCTCGTATGCCCGGGCCGAACGATGCCACCGGCTGTCACTGAAGATGAGGACAACAAATTCATTCTTAACCCATGATAACTGTAGTTTAGTGGAAAGTGAGCATCAAACAAAACTATAGCAGCTGCATGCTGTAATGAGTATCAAAATTCACAGAGCAAAGTTATTGTTGCTAGTAGGACAATACACAGGGGAGCACCAGCACCATTGTGCAGTTTTACTGGTGTGAAGCCTGACGACAGTATCTGCCATTTTCTAACCACCGTCTCTGCTTGAATGTCTGCAGACCTCCCAACATTATGCAAAATACTCTAATCTGTAAGCTGTAATTCAAAACCATGACATGAAGAAGGAATCTTGTCTGCTCATCTTATTACACGCAATTTACCAAAGACACTGATAACTTCACAAGAAAAATTCATTGTTAAAGTCATTTATAGAGCTCTTCTATAAAATGGTTCAGTGGGACTATAATCACAGAAGCCACCGTAGCGTCCATCAGCTACAGGAGGAAATCACACTGTGTGTCAGCTTGAATGAACACTGCCAATCACAGATAGGACAGCTGACATGGAGAAGGATGAAGTCTGGAGCAGAGAGATAATCTTGACACCCTGCAAACACAATGAGGACAGTGGCTGTGTCCTTATCAGAGTCAAGTCAAGGCGTATTTAATGTAAACCCGCCTGGAACAGCTCGCTCGGTAAGTGGGAGGGTAGGGGACGTCGAAATGAATGAAGATGCACAAGTGCAGCACTGAGACTGAGAATACTTCACTTTTTTACTTCAGGAAAAAAAAATCCACATTTTTCAAGACAATTATTGTGAGATCTCAGAGGAGGTTCAGTGACGTCTTCATACTTCTTCAACTCTGCCGGTCCCATCAGTGGGTTCAGCACTGCTGTGCGTCCGAGCTTCGTTCAAACCCTCAGAACTTTGTTAATTCCAGCGAAGATCCCAAGGTTTCCAAAAACACCAAATCTGTCCTGCTGAATTCCAGGGAAATGTGTATAAAATGATGCACAAGACATGTAGATCTTTTCTATTTGATGTGATGCTGCAGCCATAAAACAATGGCATCTTGGCTTTGAATATTTCACTCAATATAAGTGTGATGGAGCTTCAATGAAGCTGCAACCAGCAGATATGAATAATATGGATGTGACATTGTCCATTATGGAAAAATGTTTTTTTCTAACTTTGGAGCTTCTTAAGAGGAGACTTAATGGAAATCAGAGGTCAGGGAGTTACATGCCATTCTGCTGACATGGTAGACTTTGCAAATCCTTCTGCAAAGTTTATTTATTTATTGAGAAAGCATTGCATCACATACAAAATGGATTTGCCAGATTT
>OMLF01043796.1:0-14908 GCA_900302615.1 Holocentrus rufus
AGCATACTGGACCTGTAAAATACTGATTTAGGTAAATAAAAGATCCATTTAAGCTTACATTGTATTTTGCTATTAACACAGAAAACAAAAAAAAATGTGGAGCTATGTATGAAGCTGAGGACATGATTCATATAATCATAATTCAATAGTAATTCAATCAAGTGGTAAACAATAACTTCAGTAAGTTTTAATTCTCATTCAAAGTCTCTATAAACTCACTTAACTTCAAGAACTTGCAGCTCATTATCTGCAATCGTGTAATACTTCCAGATTTGCAACACCCTCAAAATAGTATACAAAAGGAATGTTTACTCATCATGTGTGCAGCACTATGCAGAAGTACCAGATATGATCAAAGTAGTTCAACGGTTTTACCTGTCATATAGCGATGTATTACCAACAGTTGACTGAACCGGTGTGGGAACTGACAACACCATTGTTTTGAAAGGGGTAGAAACCATTGGATTCTTTTCATGCCTTTGATATATAAAATAAAAAAGCACACCAGTGGAGTCTGAGTGGGTATTCTGGAGAAAGTGGCAGTTCCAGGAGGCCTGGACTCAGTGGTGAAATCTGCAGTCGTGCTGGAGGAGGAAACAGTTGTTGACAATCTTCTATGCATCCCAACTGCTTTTGGAGTTCTCTTTGGCCTACTTTACGTTGCCAGAACTTTCCCCACACAAAAGAAGCTACTACAATAGGCTAGATTTCATACAGTGCAGAGGAAGCAAGCTTGGCCATTTGCTGGCAAGCCATTGATCTTGAAAATACCCCCCAAAACCCACAGAGGGCATGATATCTGTGAAAAACTTGAGCAAATCAGAAGAGCTAACCAAATCACTACAGAAAAAAAGTTAAACCATTCCAGTGATCCAGGAAACAAGACTCAAAATTCAAATCAGAGTGGAAATCTTCATCCAACAGAATACTGTCATGTACATTAGGCATTAAAGAAGCCACAACCAGCAATCTGGAAATATACAAGCAACCACATAGGGGACAACACACATTGCAAAATTACAATGACCAAGGAGAGAGAGCATCTGCTGTTTCACTATTTCCCGCAAGGCAATATAAGATTGAGTTATTTCGTTAATACATTCCAGTTTCTCAACTGGACCTTGCTTGACTATGTCCAGAATAATGCCCAGGAACTTGGGACAAATAATTGAACAGGTGTTTCAGTTTGGTCAGTGAGGAGCCGGGTTTGTCATGCGGAGGATCTATCAACAGAAAGCTGTCTAGGAGTTAAGGAAGAGATGGAACACTGTTTAAAGGTATCCATCAAAGGGCCTTAGAAACTTGAGTGAAAATGAAAGACAGCTCCTGCAGCCAAACGTGAGATGCACTGCAAAATACAGTTACAAACTACAACCAGAAAGATGCCATCGCAAAGGATGTATTGGAACGATTTTGAAGGCATCTGTAATGTCGGCTTTGGAAAGCCATGTGCCCTGACAGCTTGATAACATTGTCAACAGTGGAATAACGCAGAGAGAAAGGCTCAGGTGGAATAAGACTGTTAACACTTGGAAATGGCCCAGAGCAAGGAGCAGAAAGGTCAAATATAAGTCTTTTCTTTCTGGAGTATTTTCTTGTCGCTGTATTTTCTTGACTAGTGTGAAACACAAGCAATGGCAAGGAGTCATATGGGCCAATTAAGTAAGCTTTTTGAGCTCCTTAACTGAGGTACTGTGTCTGGCTCATTGAGGGGTTTTTGGACACTTATGAGGAGGTCAGGGAGGAGACGACCCCTACCCAAAACCCTTGGTTAAAAACCTGCGAGCAAATGATCAACAACAAATACAAAATCAGGATGAGAGGACAATTTCGATGCAAGAGATAGGACATTTATTGGAATAGAAGGGTGGATTTGTCGTTGAATCATGATGATTCTGCTGCATGAGGGAAGACGAGTGTGGGCACACTGATCTCGGATGAGCATCTTTGCAGTTGCTGCAAATGTGAAGAAAAATGCAGTTGGGTAAGTGTACACAATTTCATTGAAATTATTGCACATCGGCTGGTTGTTGAAGATATGCAACTTGCGGACGCGGCTCTGTTTTTTCCCTCTGAGAGGAAGATCAATCAGAGTTAGATTTAGGCAGAGCCCCATGCTCATAGGGAAAATTCTGAGACTCTGATTGACCCATACTGCAACAAGCAATGCATGACAGTGCTTGCAAGCCACCCACCAGCATGACCAACAGTTCAGTGTCCAAGACAGACCAGTTCAAGTGGATGTTTGATTGAGTGATGTACAGGGCTGCTGGAGAAAAAATGTTTCTCCCGTTCTGGGTAGACAGAGCATATCGCTCCACGATAAATACAAAATGCAACTGTAAATTCCCCAATCGACATGTCTCTTGACAGTCTGGGTTTAGCAGACTCAGTAACAGCCATGACATTTTTCCTGGTGGACTTTTGTTGCCACATTCTTGAAATGGAAAAATGAAACTGACAATAATGCCTTTTCCCTGCAAAATTTTAGACCTTAAGCAAAGACAGATGTTAGCTCTTTGAATGTTCTCTGTGAATGTCATGCAGAATTTCTTTGAGGCCCCCCAGTTAAGCAAAGAAACTAGCTGTAATGTAAAAAATACATGTAAAATACATGATGTACAAGTCTCGTAAATGCCAATTTGTTTACATATAGCAAACACAAACAATAACTCAAATAAGTGTTGCCAGTTTGGCTTATTCCAAAAGGAAAAGCACATTTAAACTTCACTCTCATTAACATTATATTTGCATTCATATTCCCATATTTAGAGCAATCACCAATCCCTATGCCAATACATTCCACCAATTATATCATGTTGTCCTGCCATGACACACTGCCCTGTGGTGAGTTTAAAAAAAGTACAAAAGCTCTCCCTTAAATCAAAGGCTGCCTGTGAGCCTCGGTTTCCCCCCATGGTACTGACAGTACACATCTGCATCCCCATCTGCTGTCCCTTATCTAATAGTCTATGTGAGTCACTTGGTGTCAACAAGGAGTTATGGAAGATGCAAGCTGCCATAACAAATGTATCCACTCTGTCAGGTTGTAGCTTGATTCTTCGGTAGAATACCCTCCCCCTTGATGCCAGGATGCCAAATGCACATCCGATAGTTAAAAATCCTCTTTTGTGAGGTTGTGGCCAGGGTACAGTCTCATCAGATACTGTAGGTTTTCAGTGGGAAAGCAGCGTCTGCCACTATGGTGAAAGGCACATCAACAAGACTGTCTGCACTAGGCAATGGGCAATTTGGTGGCACATGAAGGGATCCACCCTCCATCCCATGTCCAATTGAAAATGTCTTCTTGTAGTTGAAAAACTGGTTTCCTGAAAGGGTTGGTGTCTGGATCAGCATGTTTTCCATCCAGTAGCCTGAGGCAATTTGGGAAATTCCATTTCTACAAAAACCTCTGTGCAGTGCTCCTCCATGTCTCCTCTTTTGGCTTGGGCACATAGGTGTCCATCATCAATATTTTTATGGCTTCACACACCAGGTGTACTGAGTCTGCTACAGTCTGAATATCAAGTTGGTAGCTGAAAGCAAGGCTCCGAAATGGCTCTCCTGTAGCAAAGAACCTAGAAAGAAAAAAAGGGGGGTGGGGGGAGTTAATTATGTATGTATTCACACTTTTGTGTTTATTTTCGGGGGATGACTGCAACATGAAAATATCTCAGACATACATTTGTCCGTAACAAAAAAAAAGCCTGCCAAGTGAGTCAGAGCCAGACACACAGGAAGAGTGGAAATACAGCCAGGTGATGTCCTTCCTGCTGCCCTATCTCCAGCCAAGAAGGTAAATATCTTCTTTATCTTCTGCCACTGAAATATTTTTAATTATAATTAAGTACAATATAGAATATAATATAAAATATATAAATACAACTTTGTATCTGTGCATGTACGTATCAGCAATAATCATATCAACATTTTGTTTTGCTCTAAAAAGCAACCTGCAGTCAAGCATCTCATCCAGAAACTCTCCAGGCGCCAGTGGACAACAGGGTGTCGATGAGGAAAGCAGATCATCTTCACCAACAGTTCTGGAGGAAAGCAGATTTTCTGTTTCACCACCATTTGAGCTAGAGCAAGCCAGGGTGCCAAGTGAAGCGCACCTAGCTGCGAGGATAGTGGAGGGATAGCATTATCAAGGTCTTCTAGCAAAACTTCTTCCACATCTGCATGGCAGGTACAGAAGAGGGCACTGGACAGAGTGGAGTAAAGGCTGCTTGAAACTATTCAAGAACTACTATCCAAAGTAAACCATCCTCTGTGCCAACTGACAAGGAAGAAATGCGCAGCTTTGCCCCAAGTTTGGTGCCAAAAGTATCAGCCATTCCCTGGCTGATATCTGGCTATATCTGGTGCTGTATTAAAGGAAGTTTTTTTTAACTCATCATTTTTCCATATCAAGTATGGTGTGCCACAAGGTTCAATTCTAGGACCAATTTTGTTCTATTTATATATGCTCCCCTTGGGTGATGTAATCCATATACATGGCATTTCTTTTCACTGTTATGCGGATGACACACAATTGTACCTCAATGTTAGGCCCACTGACCTCATGCTAAACTTTCCACAAGATTGCCTGATTAATACAGAAACTGGATATCAATAATTTTTCTTCAGCTGAATTGTAATACAACAGAAATCCTTGTTACTGGGCCCCAGAATATCACAAAAAATATATTGCAAAAATAAGATCTGTTTTAAATTTTAGAGATGCAGAACCTGTTGTACATTCTTTTATCTACTCACGCCTTGATTTTTTCAACAGCCTCTTCTTTTGCCTTAATCAAATTAACTTCCTAAAAACTGCTATAAAAATGTCATAAATAATTTTTTTTTCCGCTTTAAGTGATAACCCCCTCCCCTCTGCGTTCACATCACTCCTCCTTAAATACGCCTGAACGGTCATTCTCTGTACTCTCTCTCTCTGTAATATTTTGTAGACTTACGTTATTTCTGCAGTTACTGACTGGCTTTTAGCTGTAAACTAACACTATGCTTGGTTGGCATGACTACAGCAATGTTATTGCTAACATAAACCGACAGGGAGAAATTTAAGCTTGGTTAGCACAACTTTAGCAATACAACGTAAATGAAAAGCATGACTGATGCAACAAAGCACGCGCCACTCGTCATGACACATGGCAAAGAGAGTTAAACTGAAACGGGAGACATGTTGAGTCATTGTTAGTTTCACGTTATTAACGTCGTTATAAACTTACATGTCGGCAAGCTCTGCTCAGCCCACTCCTCTAATGTTGCCTGGCTGTAGCTTACTCCTGTACGTTACTGAGAAGACAGCGGTGGGGACTGAGGATTGAATGGAGTCAGAGCTCCATGTATTGGACAAACGACGCAAGGACATCGTTCTGCACGACTCCCACACTTAACAGCATTTACTGTTTTATGAGAAATTAAGAATATGTCTGCATTTAATCGGAAAAACTCAGGTCGATGATGATTATTTTGAGAAGGGCTATAATCGGCCGATTAAATCGGCCGGGCCTTACTGGAGAAGTTGAAGAACATGACTTTCATGACTTTCTGCCTCGTCCAGGTGAGCGTAAGCCCTGTGCAGCAGAAATATGATGGTGTTTCCACTCCATGCGCAGCCAGTAGGTGAACTGCAGAGGGTCCAGTGATGGCTCAACTAAGGAACGGAGGTGCTTCAGGACCAAACTCTCCAGTGACTTCTTGACATGTGAAGTCAAAGCCACAGGTCTGTTGTCACTCAGGGTGTTAGGGTGTTTTTTCTTTGGGATAGGGACAGGGCATAATGTCTTCCACAGAACCAGGACCATCAGCAAGCTCAGGATCAGTTTGAAGATGTACTCAGAGACCATGTAGAGGTGAGTAGCACATCCTTTGAGCACTCTGGGACTGAGGCCATCAGGGCCTGCAGCACAGAACTTGAATAGATAGAATGGACCGTTCGCCACGATCATTTGGCTGGTACACAACAAACAGTGATTATATGTTAGTTGCTATGACAACAACTTAATGCAGTAGAGCTGTAAAGTGTGCCACATATGGGAACTGCACAGATATATTGTGCAGTGGCTGTAGACTAACTGCAGAAATTAGCAGTTATCTGACAGCTGTCAAAACTCAATTGAAATCTTACATTCGTGACAACATTAAAATAATTTTATCAAAGACTCCATCTCACCTGTTAGCTCCTAGCTCATAAGCATCATCAAAAATAAAATAAAACAACGAAAAAATATAACAACGAACAATATAACATGCTACAAACTGTGGTTGTTTAATCGAACTTCAGTGGATTACAAAATTTCTTTTTAACTTTAAATAGCTATTGTGAATAATGTTAACTCCACTACAGCAATAACCAACTATGACCACTTATACTCAACTGTACAAAGATGTCAAAACTTTTTAACCGACCTGCTTAAAAGACACCACCGATGTGTGTGGTGGCAGGAGTGACAGCTTGAGTTAGCAGACTCCTTTCCACTGCTCCACTGTAAAACTTCTTGCCTCACTCACCTCAGAGACTCAGCGACTTTCCACAAGTCAGAATTCAGCCCAATGGTACCAATAGTACATATAAAAAATGGCCACTCCTCTGACCATCCTGAAATATGATTTGAATGACAATGAACATTCTATCCATTGAAGTTCTGTGGACTGCAGCCTTACCTGGATGTAGTCTACACAGCTCTCTTCTCACATCCTCCACAGTGATGGTGATTGACCCTGAAGAGCTGTTAGAGTGCCCTGATGGGGGAGGGGGACAGGGGGAGTTGGGTTGAGGTGAATGGACAGGAGCCTGGAGAGTGGTTGAGAAGAGATGATGGGGTGAGGGTGAGGGTGGAAGGGGATAAGGGGGAGGGGGATTGAAGAGAAGGGACAGGAGCTCGGAGAGTCGTTGAGGAGAGATTGTGAGGTGACGGGGAAGCGGGGGGGTCACAGGAGATGCAAGGGGGAGGATGGGAAGAAGCCACATCATCACACCTGTTTAAAAACAGATTTAGCTCAATGGCCTCATCCAGATCTCCATCCATCAAATGGTTGGTCTTTCTTCCATGGCAAGAGATGGTTGTCATGCCACTGCACACTGCCCTGGTGTTCTTTTGTTGTAGTTTCCTCAGACCCATAACTTGCTCAGGTTACACAATATTATTATACACTTGCGATTATATATATATACCACTTACCACTTACCAACTGTGTTCCAATTCACTTTGTGATGTTTGCTGCCCCAAAGTGAAATCAGGAAACAATTACACATTACTTTTAACAGCAACACAGAAATACTCAATTTTAAATAAGTGGAAAATATAATATTCTTAGAAAATGTCACTGAGCCTGAACCTGTTCATTTACCAACTCTCAAAGAATTACACTGAGATCAAAAATGTGAAAAAAAATTATTTGTTAATTAATTTATGTTATTAATCTGTCTCTTTAAATTTTGATATGGCCAATGGAGTATAGTTGTATTTTAATATTGTCAAAATATTGGACAGTAGGATGACTCAAAATTGCAGTACTGACATATCATTTATAAATGTGCCTATATTTGCCAATGAGAGTGCATGACAATAATCAATATGATAGTATCATATTGGGTAGTGTAGTCATTCCATTAATATAACAGAAATATAGAAAAGATCAGTGATCAACGATAACAAACAATGTTTTATGACTATAAAGCCTGCAACCATGGTTCTGACTTAGATGTTCTGACTGGAAAAATGTGAATTTAGAGATTATCTCATGTTTAACCAACAGGGGGCAATGTTGCCACACGACTAAACTGAGCACTTCACACCTCAATGCTGGAAAGTCCTTGGAGCATATACAGTGGGAAGGTTGACAAAAGAAGAAAATATAGCAAAACAAATGAATAAAACAACAGAAGAGATAAGTGTCGGCCAGAGCCAAATGATTTTAGGCAGCTTCATTTGAACCACTGAATCATATTTTATGCCGAGATTGTAAAATAATTAGGAAATACAGTGAGGCTGGAGTCAGAGCAAATATTTCAACACAAGCCATCAGACTCAGGTGCAGCACAAGAAAAGGTGGCCTCTCCTGTGTTTTTCCTGACCTCATCGACGTAGAAATTCTACAACAAATCTGTTGTGTGTGTGTGCGTGTGTGTTTGTGTCTGCGTTTGTCTGTCTGCACATACATGCTGCTCAGGAAAACAAAACTACACCCTGAGAAGACAGAGGTAACTTCCAAGGCTATTTCTTTCAATTACCAAACATCTTGTTTATTGTGTCTGTCTATAGAGTGCTATCACTGGCCCATTCTGTACCTGTGCTTGGACTGAGTAGATAAATATGTTTATATAAGGTACTTTATTTTGTTTGCTTTATCCTCATTATTTTATCAAGTTCAATGTGCTTTTCTGATTGGATTGGCGCAATAGCTTTTAGCAAACATTGAAGGTGAAAGAATCTTCCCATTTTCCTAAGAAAACACCTCCTCTTTTTGCTGGCGCAACAACACCCCTTATCTTATGAAAGTGGAGAGGGTATGCATAAAACATGAGATGATCCGTGCTTTGTTTTTTTTTTTGTTTGTTTTTTTTCTTCTTTTTTCTTTTTTTCACTTTGCTGTATAGCTTCTACAGTATCTCACACTTGGCTGGGATAACTAACATTCAGGAGAGTCGAGATTGGTTCAGCAGGGAGTGATTTTCTTTTGAAGTTTAGTCCATGGCCCATTCTGAATTTCTTTGAAAAGAATAAGGGAATATTGGACCACAGCATCTTAGTCCTCCAATTCAATGTCTCTCCAATTCCATTTCTACTGAATTAATATATTTACTTAATAGAAAGTGGACTTCCTCTGTATTGAGGCAAGAGAAAGGAGTTTGTAAGAGATGATTTACACATCAGCGTTCTCTCTGAGTGGCCTCGGAACAATATTCTTCCGCTTTTAAAGCCTGCTGATGTGCCTGATTGAAAGCACTTCTTATTCCAAAGTGCTGTGGCAGATGTGGTAATAGTTATACAGATCTTGGCTTTAGCATTTAGAAGAGAGATGGCAGGAAGAGAACGCCTTGTTAGGATTTTTTTTTTTTTAACTTTCAGAGTAGACAACATGGCCTTGTATGTCTCTTGCTGTATGTGTATGGTTTGAATAAACTGCCATGTGATAAATACTGAGTAGACTTTCTGTCCTGTGTCATGGACAAAAATGTACTGAGTGTACAATGCACAGTGCACTGAGTTCTTTTTTCCCTATTCTTATTTTTCTATTTTTTTCTATCCCATCTCTATAGGTCTTATCTTTTCTTTCTGTATCTTTTCTTTCTTTTCTTTCTCTATCTACTTTTCTTTCTGTATCTACAGTCTTGGGAGTGATAACACAGGGAAGGGAGGTCCAGGCATGCAACTAGGGGTTAAAAGAGTAGGTTATTAACATCCCATAATGCGGACCTATTTTTCAAAGTAAAACAGTACATAATATTAATAAGTTATTTAAGTTATTTATTCCTTGAGTTAACCAAATTCAGGGTTTGGTTTTAAAAGGGTGGGGGTGTCACACGTCACTATGATTTATCTTTGGTGCCCTGTAGGTTTGGCGTATGCTGATCTGTTTGTGCCATTCCTCCTCTATGGTTGGCTTATTACATTCAAGCATCCACCAGATTGGTCCTCCTGCAGCCAATCATCTCAGGACAATACCGACAGCCCTATATAAGCCTGCAGAAGCCTACACACCGGTGGCGTGCTAGTTGGCTTGCCTTCTCATTGCCTGTTTGCTAATTTGATCTAGTTGTGTTCTAGTGTTAGAGATTTGTTTGCGATTTAGTTGTGTGTTGATAGTGTGTCTGGAATTGTGCTTGCCTACTGATGTTGCTCTACCTCTTGCTACTTTAATACAACTTTACTACTTTTGTTGCCTGGTTTATATTGCTTGCCCTTAGCCCCTAGACAACAGTGGTATTCATACACAGTTAAGAGTGTAGCATACGTTGGTTGAGCTTTCTAATGGCATTGGAAAAACTCAGCAGATAACTCAAATCACACATTAAGCTCAACACAATGGATCAACACAAGACTTGACTAGGGTGAAATGCTGAACACAGGCAATATCGAGATCTCGAGCTGAGAATAAACATCCTTGAATGGAAGCATGAAATCAAAAGTGCTAGAGAGGGGAGCAGTTTTTTCATGGCAAAAGTAGTGGAAAATCAATATAGTATAGTGTAAATCAAGAGTTCTCCTGGTGGGACACTGAGCTCAAAGAGTGTTGTCCTTGGATAACAAAAGCTTAGACCATACAGGGCAAGACACTGACAATGGGTCACAGTGAAGATGTTTTTTGTGAATGGTGGTGGTGAAATACAATAACTTAAATTTAAAAAAAAATCAAATCATCCAAGGGAACTCCTCCCAAAAACAATTTAATAAACTTTAATGGGTAGTTCCTAAATGAGCAATAAAAGCAGCTAAAATTTTAGTCAGAGGTTAAGGATAAAAGACAAAATCTTTTGAGGACACAAAGGCCATCAAGTAAAACACAGTGATTTTGACTCGATGGGAATAATTAATTAAACTGAATGGCCAAGGATGATTTTGTTTTTAGCCTTTTAATAAGGGCTTCAAAATTTCAAAAGTGTGATCTGTATGTCGTTTCATTCAATATAGCTCTTGAAATGTACAAATACTTGTAGTGGAGTTTATTTTATTATTACTTAAAAAACTGTAAAATGACCCCTTGCAATGTGAGGGACATCATTTCTATTTCTTTTCAACAGAGAGTTTATATAGCCAGTTATTACTGACTGGTTTGAGTTTTCTAAATTCATTTAGGTAAGTGGGCTGATAATAAGTTTCTCCTCAGCCCTCCACACACAAAAGCACTGCTTTATTATTTTCGGTTTCTAAAATTGCAGGTTTAATTAACAGATTTTGTGGTTTTGGCTCCATCTAGTGGTCAAAATCACTTAGAGCAGCTAAACATGGCACCAATGTGAATGAGGCTAACACAAACGCATTTATATTTCTTCTTCTTGTATCTTTGGGCCAATTGGCGTGAAATGTTAATCATCTCTCCCTTGGCTCAGGACCAATGTATACTCAAAGTTTCATGTAAATTAGTGCAGAAGTTTTTGTGTCATCTTGCTGACAGACAGACAGACAGACATGGCAACACTGTCTGGGTGTTGCACTGCTGTCACAGACAAGGTGTGCGTTTTTCATCCCGTCAATGATGACAGAATGAATAGAATGAATGGATGGATTGAAAAAAAAAGTTAACAAGACATGTCAACTTCATCCAATCAAATTGCAGTATATCTCTATCATCCACCAGACCCAGGCCAATGGGGAAATGTGTGGGCTGGTCAATCATTACATTATTGGGTAAATACTTCGAATGATGTCTTAACAAATACAGTAGGCTATCAAGTTAAACTGATGTCAGCTTGTTTCCGTTCCATTCCGAGTGTTGCAGTAGTCTAAGTGGCAGATGACAAGCAACTGTACTAGTTGCTGTGTTGCTTCTCTTGTAGGGAATGGGCATGTTCTCATGGGCATGTTCAGCTGGTTGTCCAGGATCACCTCAAGAAGTATAGAGAAGTAGAGTTAAGTGTTGGTAGGACAAAAACCATGAAAGAAGATGAAATGACCAAGGGATTTAGGGTATAGGGACAACAGTAAGTGCCCCAGAACTGAGACTTGAAGGCCATAAGTGTTCAACAAATGGTCTGGACAGAGATCCACCATATGACACCTGGTTTGAGCAATCAGCCAAGCAAAATGCAAACCAGGAGTGTGCAGATCCTGTAATGCCAGTCTCAGAGAGGATGGGGAACAGGACTTTGTGGTCAGCTGTGTCAAACACAGCAGACAATGCAAGAACAATGACAGATAAAGCCCTGTCAGTGTGCAGAGCCTCTGTCACAGCCAGGCGGTGTCTATGTGACAGCTTTAGTAGTCTTTACACCAACAGGAACAAAGCCAGAGGACAGGGAGGAATTGATAAAGGTAGTGAGGAAAGGCAGGATGTCAGTACAGATGCTTTGGACAATAGTGGATCAGACAGGATTGAGTGGGCAGGTAGTAGTTGGGATGGACCTGACAAGCGTGAGGACATCTTCTAAGGGGAGGGACACAAAGGAAGTAAGGCTTGAGGCCCAAAGCAGGGAGGTACGTTTGGTGTAAAGAATGGTATTGTTGGTGTCAGGGAGGTGGAAGGAACAGTTGATGTCCTCTAATGTCTTGGTAAAATAGAGGACAAAGTGATCAGCAGAGAGGGAAGAGGGAGGGGAGTAGAGGAGGCCTCATTGGTGGACAGGACAGAGATGCGCAACCATTACTTCCTTGTCAAATGCTATATTTTGTGCAAATGCTATATTTTGTGCAGCTCTTGCTATCTCCCACTATCAACTTCCGAGGTCAGAAGGGAGCTGTGTATTTCCATGCTTTCAAAATGTCGAAAAACAGATTAGTGAGTTTATGGCCCACTTATCACCACTTTGATTTAAAAAATTCACAATAAATCATGTTCTCAATATCTTCGTGGCATTGGTGCTTCCTGACTATGGGCGAGGTTTACTGACATAAACTTGTGAATTTGATGTTGTTTGTCAGTTGAAAATACAACCTACTGAATGCACCACCAGGAATGGCTTCAGATTCAAATCACTCCACCTTATTTCAAGTCATCAAAACACGACATTGCTGCTTCTTTTAGGAAAACTAATGTGTGGAAAACTAATGACAGTGTCTTTATTACGGTGATGGAATGCAGGTGTTGAGAAAGTTTGAAGTCTCTGAAAGTTAATTTTCTTATCCTAATGAAATGAATGGAATCCAATGGCCCAATAAAAGGTAGAAAAAATAATAGAGTTCTAAAATATGACTGCTTGCTTTGGGAAAAGATAAGCAGAAATGATAAGTATCTACATTTTGTAGATATTAGGTTAACTATGTAAAATCACTGGTATGATCCTTTAACCACTTTGTTTTGTTTTTACATTTAGGATAAGAGCTATGCTTACACCATCTGGCCTCCTGCCTGTGGCCATCAAACTGTTTAATTCCTCCCTCAGAGTGACAGTCACTTTGAGTCAATAGACTGGACCCCTGGACTTACTCACTTACTGTTTTTATCCCTGTAATCTCCATGAGCAATTGGGCTGTGTAATATTATAGTCTATATGTATATTATTCATTCTGCATATATTTATTACACTGGCAACTACAGTCCACAGGTCAGCTCCTGAATCCCAGTACCGGGCGTCAGGGGCTGCCACATGGCTTTCATTACTCCATCCTAAATCTCTTATTCTTAGTCTATTTATGTTGTTGTACGTACATAATGCACATACTATACATATTTAAATACTGCATAATTGTTTACTATGGTTGATATACATTGTTGCATAGTGTACACATTTCACATACATTTCTTATTGAGTATAGTAGAGCATATAGTGTACTTATATTTTTGCATATTTTACATTCTGTAACATAATTCTTTTTCTAAATGGGAGCAACTGCAACTGACATAATTTCCCCACGGGGATCAATAAAGTATTCTGATTCTGATTCTAATCTCACCATCTCAAAAAGGATTTTGTAACTCCACTGAGTGTAGTCACCACTGACAATTTTCATTTTAGGTGGTGTTTTAGGAGAATTTCTGCAGTTCCAGACTGTGTTCAAAGATCCTTGTATACAAAATCAACAAGAAAGATGACAAGACTTTCTCTTTAGGAGCACCTCTGTTAGTAGAGATCAGATCTGAAGTTCCCTCTGAGTCCAGATAACGAGTTAGTTACATACCTCAGAATCTGGTTTGTTGTGTGAATGTTGACCTTCAGACTAATAACCATCTTGGCAGGCAGGTGAAGTTGTATTGCCTTAGAAGCATCACGGGAAGTTTAAAAACAAACATCCTGCCGACACTACCAGCTGATCCAAATAAGAACGAACTCCATAACTTCAAATGTTAATGAGGGCATAACAGGTCTTCATGAACTTTGGTGTAAAAGCCACCTCCACTGAAGTCGTTAGCCATAGGTCAAAGCAGTGAGGGCAACATATAATGTCAGCTGTGAACTGTCTAGCAGCAGTGCACTATCTTCTGTTCTGGGGCAAAAATGCTGATGTTTGTTGACGTGCCTAAGAAGTTCAGGATTTAGTAGTATGAATCTGCAATTCAAATGCAATTATGGCCTTTTCCCTTTCTGTCTATGGCAACTCCATTAGCCAATGAAATTTATCTTTTTATTGGAATTGCTGGCAAGTGGGAGACGAACTACCAGTGTTTTCCCGATGATAGACCATTTCAATTTCAAAACATAATTGGACACTTGTGTGAGCACAAGTGTATTGCTACTGAGTGCTGTTTAGGGCATGGGATAATAAAGTGGAAACTTGAAACCCTTAAATAAAAATCCAATATCTACAACAGCACAACTAAGGTTAGACTCTTTCTTAAATTCCATGTCCCTAAAGCCCTTGTATCCAATTATTGCTTCATGTTTTGTAATGACACAGATAACACCATTTGCAAAACATTTTAATTTCAAATGAATTCAAAACAGATCAATGGCACTATAAAAGCCATTTCACACTGCATTTCTGGGTGCATCCTCCCTGTCTATTTGGAATTGAACAAAAAGCCAGATGACCACACAGTGAACCTGCTCCTTTGACCTCTCGACACAAACACATTTATATTATTACCTATCATGTACCAGAGACTAGACTTATTGCAGTATGTCAATTGATTATTTTTTTTCCATCGGAGCAGCATCAGATAATAACCCTTTCCATCTCTGTCGAAAGGCTTGATGACTTAACCATTCTTTGCCAATGACAGCCAGAAAATTGGCCTAGAGAGAGAGAGAGAGAGAGAGAGAGAGAGAGAGAGAGAGAGAGAGAGAGAGGGGGGGGGGGGGGGG
>OMLF01043796.1:14928-27147 GCA_900302615.1 Holocentrus rufus
ATTATTTGTTTGACATCGCTTGTTAGGAATACAAAATAGCCTTTTTCAATACTATTTTCATTTCTGTATGTGTTAGCTTAGCATAAAGACTTGAAGTCTACAGGAGTCATTAGCCTAGCTCTGTCAAAGTGAAAAAATAAGACAGCTTCAGAGTTGCTGTAAGGTTTAATTTTTCACTTTAACAGAGCTAGGCTAATGACTCCTGTAGACTTCAAGCCTTTATGCTATGCTTACATGAAATACTACCTATAGGAACTGAACCAGTGGATGTACAGAGGTGAAAATGGGATCCAACATCTAGTCTGACTCTGGGTAAGTCAGAAAAAGGGTGTTTAGCCCCAAATGTTGAGTATTCCTTTAACACACAAGTGTTGGGTGGCACAAAATGCAATCTTGTCAACTCACCTCTTTCTTTGATGATGGCGGGCAGTAGAAGAAGTAATGTGGACAGGATGGCACAGTTTTGAAATAATGAGATCCAATCTCCATGAATTTACCCTGTTGAATGAACATTGTTTTTATATTTTAATTATTTCACACCGTGGATGTTGGGTTTATTTACCTACCAATGACTCAAAGTGGAGTAAAATTAAAGCAATAACAGACTTTATTTAAAAATGTTGGACTTCTTTCTGTGCCATCTCCTCTTAACTAATATGGCACCACACAAATTTTATTTGCTTGCTGATTTCTTTGACCACGAACACAGTAATGAGTGTGGAATTTGAAGTAAGATAGAAATTGAGATCATCATATTCAGGTATTTAAATCACTATAATTCAGTTTATTATCACACGGTTATCATTTCGATTTAAGATTCAGGATTATACCTGTATTATCTTGTGCAGATCTGGGCATACTTCGCACTTCTGCTGTGACTGAAGCAGTGACAGAGGAAACTCTGGGATCTTGGCTACTTTTGGCTCATCCAGGATGAGAGGAGATGCAGGAGCGGAGAATTTTCCTCTGGATTCAGCTTCACTGGTGTCTTCCATTTCAATACTAGTGCCAGATATATCAGGACACACATCAGCCTCTACATCAAATATCAGTGTGGGCTTATAGTTGAATAAATAATTGGTGTTTAAAGATAATGATAAATCCATCAAGTACTTGATGTGGTGTTAACTGATAACAGAGAACCAAGCCATTTTGTTTGAATAGAAAGAAATCAGTCTTTAGATTGATACTGGCAGCATACTTTTCCTTAAAAGTCCAGGCTGACTGGGTAATTTGAATAAATGACATCAATTTCAAGGTCTTGGACAGTCATTATGGGGCAAGGGGTTGAGAGGGTAAAATTACTACTGTTGCTTTAATGAGGTTCAGTTTTTATTCAAACAAGGGCAAATCAAGCAATGTGACTTTCATGGGTTGCTGTAATAATAATAATAATAATATTAATAATAATGAGCACTTTTTTTTAACAGGGAACATAATACAAAAGTACAAGATAGAAGAAAGAATCTAAGTTATACAGGCTATGCTAATACAATAAGCATAAATGAAGCCTAATTAAAAGTTTAAAATAAATAAATAAATGAATGAATAAATAAATAAATAATAGCCAAAAATAAAATAATTTAAAAGCAAGTCTGTGGAGCATTTTGCCAATTAATGTTCTTTTTTATTTTATTTTTACATTTTAAAAGTAGGGGTGGGGGGAGCATAAAAAATAATGTTTAAAGCATTTATCATTGCTATCATTAACTCTACTTTTGATACTTAAGTACATTTAATATCAGACACGCAAGTAATATTCTTATGGGTGACTTTCACTTTTGCCAAAGTAATATTTTAGTAAGATATCTTTACATACTCAAGTATGACTTTTGGGTACTTTTTACAACACTACCTTGCAAATAAGGAACGCAAATAAGAAACTTTGCTAGAAATGGCTCAGTGCTCCTTTAAAGTTTCATGTAATCTTATTTTACAGCAAATCCTACCTGGATGAGGATGCCATAGCAACCCTGTCAGCTAGTCCCTCCTCTTCAGCCTCTCCAATGATGAAGGTAGCAGGGGTCCTTGAATGCCTTGTATTCGCTATCCGCCCTGGAGCTTCATGGCGTTCCCTGAAGACCCGGATGTGGCCGCAGAGGGTTTGCAGGAATGAGGTGATGTCGATCTCCTGCAGGGACTCTTCACAGTAGTCCATAGCCATCAGGACATCCTGAGAACTGATGCTATAGGACTGCTGCAGGCTCCGGTACACACCTACGTGCCACAACAAGCAAGTCAGTCACTAATGGTGAGTTCAATGTCAGAAAGTCAGAAAATCCTACTGCCTACTTTGAAAAATGCAATGTAGCAGCAATTCAAATTCCATACAGGCAAGTTTACTCAACCGCGAGATTTCTGAAATGCTGTTAACTGGTGTCACAACAACATAACAGCATGCACCGTAAATGCTACACAGCACTGCTTTTAACATGCTCATAATCTTCATAAATGAAGTCCCAGAGCACAATTAAATGTACAGCTGGGTGTCTGGTTGCAGCTGGAATTTATGCCCCCCCTTTTGTAATAAACCCGCCCTTTCCACAACATTGTTGTCATAAGACACACCCCTTTCAGCCAGTCAGCATGGGAACTTGGTCAGTCTTTAATAATTACCTTTTTCCATCTTAGCCAGACTGAGACAAGATGTTCAATACCATTTTCCCTCTGTACGTCCACTACTTTGGTTCCAAGGGGTAGCATTTCTTATTAGCTTTTCCTAAAGACTTGAAGTCTACAGGAGTCATTAGCCTAGCTCCGTCAAAATGAAAAAAGTAAACCTTACAACTCTGAAGCTGTCTTATTTAAACAGCGTATCATGTGAATTTGAAATACATGTCTTGGAATTTTTTTGTAAAAACAAGAATTGTTTTAAGAGAACTTAGATGGTTGAAACTATAACCGCTAACCACATTTATCCTTCCATCTAGCGCAGTGATCTGTGCACTGCTGAAGGCATAGTTAGATCTGCCACAAAGTGCGCTCGCTCACTTGTAAACAAAACTCAGGTGACAGCTAGGTAACTCAAAAACATTACTTCTGATCATGAACAACTTTGTAAGAGGGAATGAAGATGAGTTCCTCTGGACAGACAATGATCCAGAACCTCATCTGTTTGACCCTGAGTCTACAGATGAGGAACTGTGACAGAGTTAGGCTAATGACTCATGAAATGCTACCCACAGGAACCGAACCAGGGGACGTACAGAGGTGAAAATGGTATCCAACATCTTGTCTCAGTCTGGGTAAGTTGGAAAAAAGGGTATTTTGACCAAAGTGTTGGAGTATTTCTTTAATCCATGACTAACCTCCCTGTGGGTTTTGCAATGTTAAGTGTGAAACTGTGGGCCTATTTGTGATACGCCTCCCCCATTTCCACAGCTCCTTGAGGCCAATTGGCCCAAAAAGTCCTTTGCTGCCCCATGACCAACCATCCCATCAAGTTTGGTGCGAATCCAATCAGTACTTCTTGAGTTATTATGCTGACAAATGGAAGGATGTACGGACAGGGGAGATCACATAACGCCATGTGGGGGTATCAACTTCTTGGCGGAGAAAATTACCAACATGACTAGGGAATGTGAATGAGAAACAATGTATGCCCTGATGAGGGTCCTTGTGACCAATAACCTGGCTGATTAAAATAAGTTAGAAACTTGCACTTTTTTCCATTGGATTCACCTGTTACTTATGGGAAATGAGCTTAATTATAAGATGATGGTGGTGATTCTGTTATGGGTTTCCCCTGAAAACAAATCTAGTGAAGAACAGACTGGTCACCTTTGACATAGCTCTGGTGGTAATGCTCCTGCAGCAGGCTGCAGTAGTTGGCGAGCTCTTTGTGTTTGTGAGGCTGAGCCAGGAGGTCGGTCCAAGAGGAAGGACTGCTGCGGTCCTGAGACAGTGACCTGCCAGGGGGTAAAAACACGGCAAACACAGGGAAAAAAAGACATTTAGTTGGCAAGCCGAATTTAAAATATGCAGGAGCCACAAACAAACACAATCTCCTTTCCCAATGACTTCTATAGACACACACTCTTATCTCCAGTATGAAAATGTGCAGTGGCAATTAAAAATACAGACAGTTCTATTCCATGTAATGCAAAATAAACTTTTAGATGACTGGGGCCAAAATTTTTACAAGATAATTCAAGGTCACAGTAGACATCAAGCCCATGAAGGACAGTTTAAGCTCCACAGCATGCATTTTGAAGGGTAAAATTTGCAATTCAGAAATGGGCTTAGCAGAGCAGAGGAGACATGAAAGAGGTGAAAAAGACCTTATTCACCGAGGGTTGTGCTCCTGCAACAACACATTTTTTTGTCCATGTTAAAATGTATGGTCACCCAAGAGAAGATGCTGCAATACAGGCAATCAACTGCAAAGCTGCAGTAAGAGCAACAGTTAACCAACTGTAACAGAAATAATCCATTTCAGGTCTAAGTTATTACAGCATGCAACAGGGTGACCATTAAAGCGGGCAATTTTCAAATCCCAAGCACCACATAGATATTTATTTTCATAATCCTCATCGCCTGACCAAATAAATGCAACCTACGCAATACCCAAAAGGCAGAGGAATGGGGCTGAAAATATGGTTTGAGGCACTGAAAAATATTTGTATTCCTTGCATTACCTGGCATTATTGAAGGGTCTCAAAGCATGTGGTCATGAGTTTAACTCGCACACTGTCAGAATGCTTGGAGGCAGCTCTTTGCTGCAGGCACATACAGTACACTCTAAAAAAATGTGTAATGTGTAATGTAAAAACATGGTTTGGAATTCAAGAATAAAAGCACACTTAAGTCCAGATTTGCTAGCACAGTACTAAGAGGGTTTTTTTTGTACCTCAGGTGTTTGAGCTAAGAGTTGTCATCTTAGTCACTAAGACATGTATGCAAGTCAAGGTGTGGTGCAAACAAGTCCTTCAAAATAGCACTTTTCATTACCAACTACCAGTGCATACTGTAGTGTGTTTCAGTTTTATTCCAGGCACTCTTGCACCCCAAAGCAGCCTTTAAAATTAGGGCTTTCTTTGGCCTGGCCTCATATTGTGGAATATGGAAAACTCTTACTTGCTTTCCTGACTTGTTGGTGATAATGACCAAATCGTGCAGCGATGACATAAGCCCTTCTGAATGGCCAAATTCAGCAAAAGTCTTCAAACCACTTTTCAAGTAATTTCATTTGTTCCATAAGAATTTGGGGGAGTTAAAGCAACAGTTCACCCAAAAAGGAAAATTTTGTCATTACCTACTCATCCTAGAATCAGTCAATATAAAACACACAAGTGAGTTTGCTAGCACTGGTCCACATCGGCCATCTCCAAAAGAACTGAAGCAGCCAGGTTCTGGCTTTTCAGAGTTCCAAAAGGGAAAAAAGAGTCCATAAAACTATTCCAAACAGTTTGTGTAGCATAATCCAAGTGCTCTGAAGCAAATATTGGGTCCAAAAGTCCAAAATTTATCTTGTCACCTGTTTCAACACTTGTTGTACACATGCCTCTCAAACTCTGAAAGAGCTCATGAAGGGAGAGAGACTTCCACCAGACAACTGTTGGGCATTTGGGCTTTTTGAGTGAAAAAAATCAAAGAGATAATGAAATAAATAATGTACTTTTGGATCCATAGTGCACTCATTAGGCTACAAAACACTTAACACTTTGATTTTGCTGCACCAGCAATTTGCAGTAATTTTATGGCCAGTTTTGGAACTCTACACAACCAATCCAAAGCCACTTTTGTTGTTTTTGAGAAGGTGGACATGTAGCTGCGCTATTTAACTAATTATTTGTTGCCTGTACATAAAAACTTCCTCTGTATTTCAACAGACATGAAGGTGAGTTGATAATGAGTGAATTTTCTTTTGGTGGTGAACTATTCCTTTAATTTAGATAAGTAGTTATTGATTGGCTGCAATCTCAACTGTCATGGCTTCACCTACATTATTATTATTATAATTATTTTAGCAAAATAATGAGATTTATATATAATTTACATATGTATAACAATGGCAGGTGTAAAAAGGTTTTATTTTCTGGCCAGCACTCATACTGCACGCAGTTAGTGTGGTATTCTGATTTGGTGTTACAGCATGTGCTGTTTTGTGTATGAAGAAGAACATGTATTGACTGTATTTTATGTTTCAGCACACCATTTCAAGAGTATACCTCCCTCCTGTATGTAGCAACAAAAGCCTGGGGAGAAATGAGAGAGATGCCTGGGAAAGGAAGGCAGTTCTTCAAGCCTGCTAGAGATGAAAAAAGCAACACTTCTCCATTCTGCATGAGACAAGCATGTCCTAAGACCTAAAAGCCCTCCAATGAAAGCTCAACAGCGCTTCGCCAGAAAGGGAAGGAGAAGAGAGGCGGAACCAAGCAATGCTACCTGAACTTCATCTGCTGATACATCTCCCAGGCTTCAGCATCTTGAGGTCTATTCTCACCCATGGAGACAACCAGAGATGGACATGTTAACACAGACCAATAAACCTTGAGACAATCATGAGAGGACTACAACTGACTTTTGAGAAAGTTCAGGAGTCAGTTATAAGACACAGTGGTGGTAATCAAACTGTATGTACTGTTGCAAACATGGTGGGGTGCACTGGTACCACTTCCACACTAGATCAAGATCAATTCAGAGAACTATCTCATTAGAAAGTTTTAGCCGATGGAAGTGTCAATTCAGTGCTTTACTTTTACTGAACAAAATTAACCAAGTTATAGTGTAGACTCACTGGGCGAAGATATTTAATATATAATCAACCACTAACATGATGACCTAACTACTTTTTTGTGCAGAAATGGAAGAAAATGAAGTTGTTTTGTTCTGACATGAGGGTAGCCATAAGCTACTATTTTGAGCTTGTCATCCGAAGTTCCTTGAATTTTGACAGGTTTGGATGAATAATACAGATTCTCCCCTTCCTAAAACAAAACTGTCAGTGTGGTCTTCAGCACTGAACTTTTCAATTAGGTCAGGGACACTTTAGAAGGAATAATTTATCCTAAATCTATTTTGTATCATTAATCGATTATCCGAGTTGAACCTAGAACAAAGTTTCCAAAAACTGTAATAATTTCTGCTAGCATGGACTTGATCAGCAAGTTCGAAAGACAGCATCGAAAAGGATAACAAAATGCCCATTTCAAATTGTCATACTACTTCTTCATACTTCTTGACTCTCTTGACTCTGTACTTTTGCTAAAACCTTGCTAGCACGACTCACTGTGATGACTGAAACAGTTGGTGGGCTGGAGGCGGGTCTTCAATTCCGTTAACGTGCAGGTCAGACAAACATTATTACTATCATTGAGGGGATTTTTTTTTTTTTATACCAAAGTGTATTTCCATCTTGCTGCGATTTGTCAGTCACAGACAGACAACATTCAAACAGAAATTCCTGCAGTTTTTGGCACCTCCACCTTTCATTTAAACCTTTGCCGGGCATTCCAGACAATTCAATGTGAGTAAATGGGCGAAGTATTCCTCGAAGAACATGTGGTTTCCCTGCTATCTGTACTGGTGCATCCTAAATAAGCTGAGCTTTGGACCCCGTCTTTTTCTTCTTCCCATAGAAGCTAGTAGAAGCAAAGCTAGTACCTGAAGAAAATGTCCCTGGGTTGGCGGCTGGAACTGGTGTGGACGAGTTGCTCCTTTAGGGCTTCTAAGGAGCAGTTGTAAACATAGACTGGACACTTTAACTGGCTGCCATCACTGGTGCTCTGCTGGGAAACCTGCCTGCTGAAGGTGATGTGGAAATCCCTCTTTTGTGGCTCAGAGAACTGCACACCCTCTTTTTCTCCCAGTTCTGAAAAAGGTAAAAGGAGAGGATTAGGGAAGAAGTTGCCTCAGATGGCTGATGAAGTGCCTACATCCTTCTGTAGTTAGTTTTGAAGTTGCTCACACAGCAATCTGTTCAGTAATCCAAAAGTGCTTCCTTCAGGGGGATACAGGCATTTCAACATCAATAAATTATTACTATCATTAATTCTGAGACATGAGTACAATTTATCTTAAACAAAGACATGCTGAGCAGGTTGTCAGGCTAAACGTTTCTCTTTAAGAGCATGTATGAAGTCAAAGAGTGACTAGGACTTCTGGTCAATGAACAAGCCAGAGGGGGTCTTCAATTCAGCCAATGTGCAAGGTGCTTGTGCATGAGGCATTTTTGGGGAAATTGTTTATTTTGCAATGTTTTAGCCATAGCACACTGGTTTGGGATGCACCGAACAAATGGAGAGTCCAGACTTGGATTATACTACACAAAGAGTTTGAGAATTTGTAACTAGCATTTTCATTTCCTATCTAGCCATTTTCAAAAAGATATGTTGTACTCCACCTGGTCCATCTTTCTTTATTTTCTCTCTTTATTTTTTCAATACTGCAAATGATTTATGTGTATATTATGCAATGCTCCTCAAATGTGTATCCAATGGATTATTTAGCAGGATATTAAAAACTACAACAGAGAATTCCAGCAGATTGATCTACATCTCATCATCTTGGTGCTTAATTTTTTTTTTGGACATGTACATTGTCTAATTGCTTTTTTGGTGCTGGTCTTATAGGAATACTCCAACATTTTGGGCAAACATTATCCTTATTCCAACTGAGACAAGATGTTCAATACCATTTTCGCCTCTGTACATTCACAGATTTGGCTTCTGTAGGCAGCATTTCCTGTTAGCTTAGCAAAAAGACTATAGGAGTCATTAGCCTAGTTCTGTCAAAGTGAAAAGATGAACCTTACAGCAACACCAGAGCGGTCTTATTTACGGAGTGTACCATGTGTATTTGAAATATACATCTTGGAATTTTTTTTTTAGAAAACAAGAGTCGTTTTAGGAGAAGTTAGATGTTAGGAACTGTAACTGCTGAACACATTTTCAGCGGTTATAGTTCCTAACATCTTAACATCGTAACAACTTTTCTGAAAACATCTCTCGTTAAAAAAAAAAAAAAAAATTCCAAGATGTGTATTTCATTACCATGTAATACACACGATCCATTGTGTAAATGAGACAGCTTTGGAGTTGCTGTAAGATTTATTGTTTTCACTTTTATGGAGCTAGGCTAATGACTCCTATAGATTTCAAGTCTTTATGCTAAGCTAACACAAAATGCTGCCAAGAGGAACCAAATCAGTGGAGATGCAGAGGTGAAAATGGTATTGAACATCTTGTCTCAGTCTGGGTAAGTCAGAAAAAAGGTATTTTGATGAAGAAATTGGAGAATTCCTTTAAATAGGACTCATATTGCTATGGTCTTGGAGGTCTTGACCTTAGCCCTGGAAAACAGCAATTTGTTTACCTGAGCCAGGGGTCCCAGTCTCTGTCTCAGACACCCTGCCGTCCCAGCTGTCCTGGTCCAGGGTCAGGCAGTCGATCGGGCCTTCCGACCGTGGGGAGAGCACAGGAGAGCGGACAGCAAGGGGTCCACTGCTGGAGCTCCTCCGCATCTTGCTGGCAAGACTGAGGCCGGATTCAGACCTCTCCAGCCCGCTGGTGGAGCCAGACAAAGAGTCGGCCTGCGATTTATTACTGGGAGTAAGAGTGTCGTCCTCCTGCATGCTCACATTGCTCTGAGGATCCGCATCTAGTCCTGAAGCCATCAACATCAGTACATCTGTAAAAGAAACAAACAATATACTTTGTAAAGTCACTGATAAAAGCCTAAGACCAGCACTTTTTGATGTACTCTGTTCTTTGAAACTGATTATTATTAGAAATCTACTCAACTGGTGATCAAAGCCTCTTTAAAAATATCCAGAGCTTTTGTTTCTAACAAATTAACACCAGTCTCCTGTTACAGTAGTTTTTCTTTCCAATGCTAGTGTACTCTGAAATCTCACACTTTGTAAATGTATAATGTAAAGTGTGTTCAAACAATCACTTTGAAACTTGTGGAGCTCTTAAACATCCCTCTTTGGAGGATGCAAACCAAATCTATACATATCGACCAGATGGTCTTGCGACAATTAAAGCCTATCAAATTCAAGCCTTCATCTGACAGCTTTAACAATGGCTGATCAATTTAAAAACTAATGTGTATATTCTTCTGATCACCCTGTAACACCTGAACTACACTGCATTTTAGCAGCTATATTTATTATTATTAGTGTTTAATTATTATTTCTGCTAATTATTATTGGATTAGGGTTATTGTTATTGTTCAAAGAAAACAGAGGACAGTGGACTGTAATCATGATTGTGAATGACAGTCAGACAATGTCTGGATACCCTTATTTTATTACTTATTTGTGTGATTATAAAGTACGGAAAGTCATGGAATAACTTGTCAGAGAGAATATGATGTAATCCAGGAAGCTAAAAGGGAGATGATGGACCAAAAATCCCAAGAAATTTGAAAATAAAATTCTAAATGTTAAGCCTTCCCATACACAGTGTAGGTATGGATGCAGCGTACCTGTGAAGGTAGCGGGGAGAAAAGTGAGGAGGATCTGCTGGGAATTGATGTACTTGGCGTAGCATCTCCACTGCGGCGCAGAGCAACTCCTCTCCCCCGGCAACGGCTCTTCATCTACAAGGTCTGCATTACTGAAGCTCTACCACAGAGAAGACACACACATTTATATAACTATATTTGTGAGAATTTGTGAGAGTGAGAGTGAGAGGAACACACACACACACACACACACACACACACACACATACAGATACAAACGTGTATAAGCATACTGTACACATATGAGGTTATGTTTAAATGTGTTTTCCTGTGGATGGTGTTACCTGCAAGGTGCTGGTGGAGCCCGTCACCTCCTTACTGCTGCCAACAGTGTGGAACGACATGGTGGTGTCCTGCCTGTCTGGAGGCTTCAAACACTCCTCTGGTAAAACCACAAGAGACACCAACAGGATTACGTTTGGAAGGATCTAAAACTTGATACAGAGACACTATACTTATACTATAACATCAGTCCTTTTTACTTTGGGTAAGAATAGGATAGGACATAGAAATATAAACAAGGGACAGAGAGAGAAGGAGAGAAAATGAGTTCTTTCTTAGATGTTGGTTCATGTGGGGTTGTGTGAAATCCAACTGTTTTTGTGCTTGTTTATTAATATTATTATTAGGGGTTCAAGCCCGTGAACCTGGGGTGTGGCCCATTTCAATCCCATTTGTTGACAACTTCATTATCTTCATCTTGGACCCCCTCCAGTTCGCCGACCAGCCCAGACTGGGAGTTGAGGATGGGGGGAGACTGCTTAACTATGCCTACGCCCACCTTGACAAGCCAGCGAGCACTGTGAGGGTCATGTTTTTTGACTTCTCCAGTGCTTTTAACACCATCCGACCGGCTTTACTGGGTGAGAAGCTGACATCGATGCAGGTGGATGCCCCGCTTGTGTCCTGGATTGTTGACTACCTGACTGGCAGACCACAGTATGTGCGCCTGCAACACTGTGTGTCAGACAGAGTGGTCAGACTCTCTGGAGGTGGTGTCAGAGAGGAGGATGCTGTCTAAGTTAGGTGCCATCTTGGACAATGCCTCCCACCCACTTCATGACTTGCTGCTCAAGCAGAGGAGTTCATTCAGTGAGAGATTCATCCCACCGAGATGCACCACAGAACGCCACAGGAAGTCATTCCTGCCTGTGGCCATCAAACTGTTTAACTCCTCCCTCAGAGTGTCAGTCAGTTTGAGTCAATAGACTGGACCCCTGGACTTACTCACTTACTGTTTTTATCCCTGTAATCTCCATGAGCAATTGGGCTGTGCAGTATTATAGTTTATATGTATATTGTTCATTCTGCATAATCTCTTATTCTTAGTCTATTTATACTGTTGTAAGTACTGATTGTAACATAACGCACATACTCTACATATTTACATAGTGCATAATTGTTTACTATGGTTGATATACATTGTTGCATAGTGTACATGTTTCACATACATTTCTTATTCCTATTTTCCTATTTTCCATTTAGTATAGTAGAGCATATAGCGTACTAATATTTTGCATATTTACATTCTGTAACATATTTCTCATTCCCTGTTTTTACATATTTGTATCTATTGTCTACAATGGGAGCAACTGCAACTGACGTAATTTCCCCACGGGGATCAATAAAGTATTCTGATTCTGATTCTGATTCTGATATTGTGTGCGTGTGTGTGAGTGTGTGTGTATACGTATATGTATGTATGTATGTATGTGTATATGGATGTGCATATATTACTTATTTATGGTA
>OMLF01043796.1:30038-50405 GCA_900302615.1 Holocentrus rufus
GAGACAAGGAAGGATGACAGAGAGAGAGAGAGAGAGAGAGAGAGAGAGAGAGAGAGAGAGAGAGAGGGAGAGGAAGAGGGAGAGGGAGAGGGAGGAAAGGGTGGGGGATGGGTCGGGGTTAGTGAAAGGAGAATGTGCTGCTGTACCTGAGGCCATGTCCACATAAGCTGGGTAAATTTTAAAAATCCATTTTTGCTTTCCAACCACACCTGGCATTTCCACCACTGAAAACAGGGCTATGCAACAATGCTGTTCAAAGTGTGTAAATTTGAAAATGCTGGCAAAAATGGGGCTTTCTGGGGAGCTTGCAGAGGGAGAACAGGAGAGGGAGGGGTAACTGCAAGCCATAGGCAGGACATTCATATGGTTTCACTTTAAGCTGGCGATGGGTGTGGATTGCAGTGCCTGGTCAGTATTGCTTTGGTTGATAATTTGCGGTGTCTTCTGTGTCATTACAGCATCAAGCATGCACAGAGGCTTGATAGGGGACTTTAAAACTTTAAAATTCACTGTAGATGTCTTACTTTTAGAAAGCGGTCTGAAAATGCTAGTTATAGTGTGAATGGAACACCACAATACCTGATTACCTGACTTAGTGTAAACATTGCGTGGCCTGAAAGAATGAATGCAGCCTATAAGGGTGTATATGTCTGATAATTACTACATTTACATAGACACAAGAAACAATCTCCAACTCACGGAAAACTCAAACCCCCGAAGATTGCCCAGACTGTTACTGGTGCTGTAGCCTACTTGTAGACAGCCTCCTGTTCATTTAAGCCAGACAAAAAGAGTAATAAACATAATCAAAAAAGGAATGTCCTATTGTTTTTATGCTCACAAAAAGTATACTTAGGTGAAATTAAATATAATTAATTAAATGACACGAATGCAGCATCAAACAAAACTGTGGTTTAATGAGAAGGTAAGTGAATTGATTTTAAAGCATTTGCTTGATATTTGTTACTTAAACCTGCCAACTTGTATGCATTTTGCATAAGGGCTCTGCACTTTGACACTGAAGTATGCTTGGATGAGTTACTACCATAAAATATGCCTTTTTTTAATCAAAATAACAGAAAGGCTAATCAAGCTTTTCTGAATCACTTACTGAATCACTGACTGTATTACATTAATGGTTCACAATTCAATGATTAGTGGTACTTTATTAGGTATACTAGTCAGGTGCAACTCATTTTCTTTTGGGTTGGCAGGTCTGTATACATAACGTCAAATTTAGGTGAGGTTGTAGAATTGTGCCTTTATTTATATTTTGTTAGATTTCTTTGTTACAAAAATGGCAGAAAGTGCTAATGAAGTTGAAATTATATTTTGAAAATAGGATCAATTTGTTGAATGTAGAGTAGTTGACAGTGGTGTAGTGAAACAAATGTAGGTGTTGGTTAACAAAAATAGCTGTAGCTAAAAGAGATGCAACAAAACATTGTTTGTGACCTAATATTTCACAACATAAAATTTTTAGCATGTGTACTTATTGCCATTCCATCTGCAGTCTCATATCCAAGAAATGACATACAGGCTTGTCTTTTTTCTTTTGTAATATTTTCTTTTTTTGTTCTCTTTTGTAACACTAGGGAGTTCACGGCTAGGGAAGTTTTTGCTTGAGTGAGCCAGCTAAACTCACTACTGTGTTGACAAAGATAGTGACAAGATGGACTTGGCAAGGATGGCTCAGGGACCAATGAGGCCCCTGGGCACAAGTGTCTTTAAAGATCCCCACCACCACTGGACGAAACACACACTCACACACAAGACCACTAAAAATGGTAAATGGTAAACATACTGTATTTATATTGCGCTTTTCTAGTCTACTGACCACTCATAGTGCTTTAAAACATATGCCTTACATTCACCCATTGACATGCATTCATACCCTGATGGTGGAGGCTGCCACACAAAGCACCATCCTGCTCATCAGCAGCAGTTAGGGGTTCAGTGTTTCTCTCTCTGGAGGAGCCGGGTATCAAACCAGAAACCTTCCTATTACTAGATGACCTGCTCTGCCTCCTGAGCCGTGTTGCCCCAAAATGCTTGTGTCTTATTGATATTCAGTTAGAGGCCATTTTAGATCATCTTAAGTATGTTGGGAGCCAAAACTTGGGGGGAGGGGTAATTTCAGCAGTTGTAAATACCTACATTGCCTCCAGCTCACGAAATCCCAAAAAGCACGTAGGAATAGGCAAAGATGGAGTTGAATATGGACATCAAAAATCAGAACTCAAAGCCTGTCAAGGTCATAATATTACTCATTTATGCACTGAGCTTGATCATCACTAACATCATCATGCTGGTTGACAATAAATTCAAAGAACTCCAGGAGGCTGCTGGGTCTGCTAGGTCACTGAGATGTGAGAAGAAATATTGCACTCCTTAATTTTAGCAACACCTTGCAACATGACAAGATTAAGGAAGAGTACATAGCAGACAGTGTAAAGAGGATGAGAGATTATTTTTCTTTGATTTTCGGCTGGTGTATGTAAATGTATGGACTTCACGTTTTTTTAAGGTTATGGCAAGTTCACTGTCATGGTCACAATAATAAACATGCAGAGAATCAAAACCTAAGTACATGAGAATGAACAGTGATCTCTCTTCACTCAGGAATCGAACACAGGTGTCCTGCATGAAAGTCCTATATTTTGTGATCCCATCCACCGCCCCCATCTGCTGCCAATGTGGACTTTTTCACTCTTTCTACTGCGTTGCTAACCACCAGTAGGGGCGTTACTTAAGGAAACACTATTGTGGATTGTATTTCAGGATTAGAAGCTGATGACCTGTGGGGTCGTACTTTGTGGGAGGACGCTCTGATTTTGCATACTGCACCTTTAAAGTTCTCTACCAAGCTCCTAAAATTTCTTTGGAATTTTACTACTAACTAGAGACAAAAAAAAATATGCTTTCAGGTAACAAAGTCACAGAGTGAAATTTTGCTTTTACTTCCTCCTTTTACCCTCTTTTTCCTGTTGAGGGATTTAACGTCTTTTGTAATCCACATTTTGCTGTTGGCAACACACCAAACTGTTTTTCTAGCAAATGTAGTGTCTACACAGCAGCTGATGTAATCAGTTTTGCATTGAGAGAGTCCCTCTGTGTCCTCAGCGTGTGCCACCATGATCCACCCGTGTTCAATAACAGCTATGTATGCTTATGGCACAAGTGTGTCACCTTGTTGGGACAATGCTTTTTTTTCCTGATGTCCCTACTAGAGCAAACTTCAATATTAGCAGCCAGGACTTGGAATGTTTCACAGAAAGGTGATGCTTTAATGACACAATATCAGCACTGTCCTTTCTTTTGTCTTTTTGTGATACTTTTAGTCTTCTTTTGTCATTTTTTTGTCCAATTTCCTGAAATGAAGCATATTTAAAATAAATAACTGGAAACCACAATTCACATCATGTCACTCTGTGACACACTGTAACCACTGATAATCATGTAGAACTATAATATCATGTAAAAACAGAATTTTAAAAATGTGTTAAAACTCTTAAGGTAGGCCTGCTGTCACTACCTACTTTAAGAGTTTAATATTTGCATGAAGTTAAGATTTGAGCAAGTATAACATCTTCATCTTGACCATTCATGAAAATACTAGAGTAAGCTTTACCACCGCATACAGATGCCATGTTAATTATCGACATCATAAACAGACTTGCAGTTTCTTTGAAACTTCAAATGAAATTGAGTTCCATAGATAGTTCAAAGCAACATTTCAGTCTATAGAACCTCTATAGAAAGACAAGTGATGATATTTGGTCTTTTGGCAGTTGAGATAAGGTGTGATGCCACTTACCCCTATGACCTCTAGGTGGTAGCAGAGGTGTATTCAGATCCTATATCAGTCGTATCTCTGCTGATAGAAGCTGCATTGCACCTCATTGAAGAGGTCACGGTGAAATGGCTCCAAGACCACATACAGTAGCAACACACCAGGGATTAGACAGAGGTAGAGGAGAGAGGAAAGAAGGAGAGAAGCCTTTCACTAAACTAGATAGAGAGTAAGATGTGTGTGCAGTCTCTTTTTTGCATCATTAACTCGATATTTCACTCTTTCCCCCAGTTTCCAGTTCCCCTTTTCTGTTGGTCTCTTCTGTCCTCTCTATTTCTGTCTCTTTTTCTCTCTAACATTTCTAACCTAATCTAACCTAAATGCTTTGGACAGCAGTCCTCTGTAATGTCCTTACCGAGGAGGTATACAGCAAAATCAAACGACTGCACTTTTAGTGAGGCCATACGAGGATACAGTAAATTGTACGGGGTGTTCTGAAGGTGTGGCCTCACTACAAGTATCATTCTTTATAAATAGACTGTTGACTTTCTGCTGGGCAGAAACCATTAAATAAATGGCTTTTTAGCCCCAAGCTGACTTTGAAAAACATGCTAGGTTACAGTGTATACTATTAGTACCAAGAACACAGTCACTTTGTTTTATCTTTTGCCTCCTCCCTCCTCTAGCTGTACTTTTTTCTGGGTTACCATATGCATATAGTTGATTAAGCTGTGAGTCACCACAAGCATGTGTGTATGTGCGTGAAATGAAAAAACATGCATGCATGTGTGGATGTCACAGTATGTCCAAGAAAACAGACTGAAGAACAAATTCATGCATGTAATAAGCGTGTGTATTTGTGTGTGTTCTTGTATGCTTTTCTGTGAGTACTAAAAGTAGATAAGCTTTCAGGGACCATGAATGTATTCCATATCAAACCTTGAGGCTCAATTTCATTATAACTTTTCGTTTCAATATGGAATACATTCATCTTCAGTACTTTTAATATCCTTGTATCCTAAGATGATCCTGCCATCTTAGTTCTGACGAAAACATGGTTGAAAGGAGTACTTATGACTTAGCTGTATTCATGAATTTATGTTTACAGAGGATAGAGCTGCTAAGGGAAGCGGTGTAAGTGGTCTTAAACACCATCTCATTGCCTAAATACTAAATAAATGGTGAACACAGGCAGGAATGTACTAAAGTAGATTTTTCAGGTCTGATGATAACACAATCCCTTGGTTTATCCATCCAGGCATATAACGTACAACAGATATAACAAGATGAAACAGACATGAGAGGGAAATTCGATTGTGGAGAAAAGGTGTCTAGTGAATGTGGTGTCTGTAACAGGGAGAGATAGTAGCGACATGGGTGAAAGTGAGCCAGTGAATATTGCTGACAGAGCAAATTCAGAGCAGAAAGACATTCCTCATCAATTGCCTTATTTAAGAGAAATGTTTGAAGTTGTCAGCTCTCAGAATGAGTATTGATGAATGTGTTGTGTCTTGTACCAACTGAAAAACCATGAACTTCTGCCGCTTAAGAATTCTCTATCAAACCTAAATTAAAAAACAAACAAAAAAAAAAACTACAAAATAAAACTAACCCATAAGCTTAGAAGTTAAGGTTTATTATTTTCATTATATTGTTTTTTATTCTATATAAGTTTAGAATGGTTTAATAGTCTTTGAATTGAATTAATATAACATGAGGTTCAGTTAGCCTTGCACTTATGCTGTTACCTTATTAGTATTTAACAGAATCAGCGGGTTGTCAAAAAAAGGGCTGTAGAAATGTTCTTCAGAGGGCTACTTTTTACTTTTATACTTTGAGTACATTTAAGAACCTGTACTTTTGACTTTGACTTTTTACTTTTGCTTTTTTCACTTTTTGAAAACTTTTTTTTAACTTTGACTTTTACTTAGAGTAAAGATATTGAAGCAGTACTTTATGTATTTGTCTGTATGTATGTGTATGCATGTATATGCATGTTCACTATAGCTAGTGTGCAATGTTTCAGTTAATTAAGCAATATCACACTACAGGGAGTACTGTTATACTGTACATTCACCAGATTTCAAGCAACTTAACGGTTGCTAAGGAACACACAATTTCCTGATTCCTGATCTACTGTATATATATGGCTGAGTTGTTTCTGTATGTTATAGCTCCTTAAACTTATGTGGAGAGACTGGAATCGTCAAGATGGGGATGTTAATATGATTAGAGCAACAGACCAGCAACAAACTTTTGGATTTTCCCCTCTTGGTTTTCGTAGGGAAGGGGGGTGGAAAAAGGAGTGGTGGTGGACAGGAGAAGGTGGGATCAGAACGGTGGGGGCTTGGAAATGTGGGAGAAAAAAAATGTGGGAAAGGGGTTAGTGGATTTTTGGCTCTTAGACACGGATCAACTCACCAGAAAACAATCTATATATACCTATACCTATATTTCAGCAAAGTAACCATCCAGTTAAACCTTTTATAATCAAATTAAATTTTAAATTTTAAATTTTAAATTTATTAAAGTACCTGTCAGTTCTCCATGCTAACCATCCTTAGTACAGTTGGCTAAAAAAGTGGAAATGGTGTATATGTCTTTATCAGACCACCATACCAGTTTATGTAAATGGAATCTATTTAACTGTTCTAACCACAGTGCAAAGTGAAAATTTGATCTTACTTTGCTAAACAATCCATGTTTTCATGAACAATTCAGATCAGCATTTAAAGAATTTGTTTTTTTATAATAAGAATTCAGCTTACTCAAGATTCCAGTGATTCCAAGATTCCATTCCATCAAAGGATTTATTGGGAACAATAGTATCATTTGCATCCACTCAGAATAAAACCCAAATGAAACAAATAATAACCTCTTTTTATTAACCTGTCAACAGCAGCATAATTTCACTCCAGATAAAGAACACCAATTATCACTGGTTAAATTTGAATTGAATAAACTACTCAGATAGAGGTCTGAATTCTTAATTCACAGAGTCAGACAAACTGGCTCACTTGATTGAAATAAACTAAGCTATTTACTTGCCAGCAAACTACTTAACACTAATAGTTTTACAAATATTGTATTTATCCAATCTGATGATGATCCACTCCTGATTAATCTGCATCTTAAATCCTTTTAATCCTTTCATGAAAAGCTGTACTGTTCAGAAGTACAGTCTACTAAAAACAATTTGACAGCACTCTTTGAGAATTTGGAATTACTTCATCTTTCATGTCAAGATACAGAATTTTTACATGCCCTAATAACAATCAATGAATTATACAAATTTAAGAGATGAACAGAGGTAAAACAGCATGGTATGATGGTATCCTACTTGAGTTTTATCTAGTATTCTGGGCTGACCTATAGGACCCCCATTATTAGACATCATACAAACAGACTTGCAAGGAGGCAGCTGTAATGGAAGCATTAATACAGAAATCATATCTCTGTTAACAAATAAAGGGAAAGATCCCACCATTTGTTCCAGTTATAGACCATTATCTCTTACTGACAGCAATATAAAATTCTGCCGAAATTAGTCCATACTGACCAAACTGGATTTGTCAAAAACAGATATTGCTCCGATAATCTGAGACGACATAAACGCTTCATCAGATATAATACCCCCATGTGCCATTCTTTCAGTTAATGCTGAAAAAACCTTTGATCAGCAAGAATTTAAATAATTATGGCACACAATGTCATGGGTGGGATTTTTTGGAGTTTTTATGAAAATGTTACAGACACTGTGCAGCGATCCTTCTGTTATGGTACTGTCTGGAAACCAATGTTCTTCCTCCTTTCCTAATTGGGATTAGGCAAGCTTGCCCTGTTGCTTCACTGCTCTTTGCCCTATCACTCCAACCCTTGTCTCAAAAAATCCAACACTCTCAGAATATAGGCCAAATAGTGAAAGGTACATTTAATCAGATATCACAGTATGCAGATGATATACTATTGTATCTAGATAATGTTCCACAATTTCACCAAATGTGTTAAGTATCTTCAAAGAGTTTAGCATTATATCTGGCTGCAAAATAAATCTGAATAACACTTATAAAACTATCATAAAACTGAACTGAACTGAACTGAAAAAAACTATACTTCCACTTAACAGATCCATAGTTGAAACAAATTTGGTGTCTGAAATCGTATCTCACTTTAAATACATCGGTGTCAATATATATCCCTCTCTGGATAAAACTGAATACAAAGAATTACACATGTGCAGATATATAAAAGAAGATTTTAATTAGTAGTTCAATTGTTCTTTTTCCTTAGCAGGTTGAACATCAGTCACTGAAATGAACATCTTGCCAATGATTATGTTTAATACTAATTACCCACACCATCGGGTTACTGGGAGAAAATTCAAGCTCTGGTTTCTGATTTTGTCAGGAGAGCTGAATGTCCTAGGATTAGGTGGCCCGAACATGAAATTGATACTTTCTTGAATGTCATGAACACAGAGTGTTTAAGACCCTTTACTGTGTAGAACACTAACCTCAAACACTTCCTGGAAAAGAGTCTGCGATAATATCCCAGTAACTTCACATAATGTTAATCACCACTTTATCCATTTGAAACTTATACATAGATTTTGACACCATGCAAATGTTGCCAACTTCAGCTTATGTCACTCCAGTTGCACACTATGTAATGAAAAGGGCAACTGCAATATATATGCATATAAAACCGTAATGTCCTAATGTAAATCTTTTATGGTCCCAAGTCACTTTTCTTTCTAAATTTCTGGGGATTTATATACCTTGCATGCTAAATGTGTTATTACGAAATGATGATTTTTTTTTATTAAGGCTCACTATGATGCATAAGAGTTTGGCTATCAGGCACCACATCTGCAAAAAAGAATGGTAATTATGAGATGGAATCCCCCTCATGCAGTCCATATTAGCCAATGGCTTCTGGGATTCCTAGAGATCCTTTCATTAGAGCTTTCAATAGGTCAAGCTAATGGTGCTAAAGAAACAACTAAGAATCTCTTTAGTACCATAGAAAAGGTCAAACTGTATTACAATCCTATAGACTCAACTGGCATCAGGGAAACTCTGTAGTGTATATTATGTGCTGATGGTTGCTGTTTCTATGCACCTACATGTGTCACCTTATTATAACACACATGTTAAAGAATTACTATAACACTATGATGAATTACTGTAACATAAAATGTCATCTGTAAGTATGAATGTATGTTTTCATGCAGACTGATGTCTGTTTCATGCAGACTGATTTATGTGGTGTTAATGATAGGATTTAATGGGTGTGGACAGTTTACATTTATAATTTCTCAGTGTTCATTGAGCCGTCGTGGAGGGGATTTGGGTTGGGAATAGTCAGAAGATGAGAAGTCTTTGTATTACTTTGCTGCATATTGAGTGTAATGAACCTTTAACATGTAATCTGTGTTTTGCCTTGGTGGTTGGAACTGCTGCAAGCTGTTTGCAGACAGTGGGTCAGTTTAGGTGGTGGAGGGTGTGGTAGGTTTAAGGGTGTGAAAGGTTGAGAATTTTTTCTGCCCTCATTATTGTACCAACCTATTGCTGCTTCTTCATTTACAGAGGTAAGAGAGTAGTTTTAGATTGTATTCATTTATTATTTCCCCATTTCATCTATTTATTTACATTTTTTCTTATTTTCTTATGTTTTTCTGTGCTGATATTTGTACTTGTGAGATAAGAATATCCTCTTTAATCATTTTTCATCTCTGAATATATATTGTTTTCTTATGTAGTCAACCTACCATTCTTGAAGGATGTGAAAATATTCAATAAAAACTTGGTCACAAACAAATAAATAAATAAATGCATAAATAAATGCATAGATAGATAGATAGATAGATAGATAGATAGATAGATAAACTTACTTCTCTTTTACAGGTTTTGGTGAACAAATCAATTAATTTCACATTTTTATTACACTGTTTGATCTCTGTGCTGAAAATGTGCTATCCATCAAATGATGAATTGTAAGATAGCTTTCATAGTTTGAATGAGGTGAAACAGATATTTTCCAGCTACAGTCACTCTTGGCTTTTTTTCACTACCACAGTCCCCCAGTCTTTGACAGGCATTTTATTTATTAGAGAAGTTGGTTATCAAGGGAAATTACAATCAAAGATGAAACAGCAATTAAGCAGTACTGAGGTTTAATGAGAGTGTTTTTGGCTCACAGTCTGAACTATTTGAACCACTTGTGGATATTACACTCGCATCAAAAACGTTGATTTGACACAGGTTTAGACAAAATGTTGTGAGGTTTACACCAATTTTGTCAGTCAGTATCATTTGAGACTGGATATCATCCAGATCACTGCTGAAAAAATGATAAACAAGTTTGAGCCACTTCCTATTTAAGGTTATTTGGAACATCAGTACCTGGCACTGAGGGGGCAGCCATCCTTCTTGGTGTCCACATAAAAATGTAAGTAAAATCACAGATCAAACACAGCACCTTAACTCATGAAAATAATAACAGAAAAAGGCAGTGATAAGAATGTGCACAAGGATGCACACATGCACAAATATGTGAAAAAGAAGGGAAGGATTCCCCATTAAACAAAATAAAAATGCATCATCATAAAATCATATGAAATAAACAGGATGTACAACCCTTGATAATGGAATTGCCATTTAAGATGATTTTGAAAACTTTTCTATAGCTAGCATCCGTATTATAGAAAATTCTAGCAAATGCCAGTGTAATTTGGCTCTATACAAAATAACGTTGGATCACATATTCTTGCATGTGTTGAACTATTGAAGTGTATGACTGTCTTTTGTCAGAATGTTATTTGTGAACACATACATTTCAACTTGTGAAGAGGAGTGAACAGACACACCAGAGGGAATGCAAGGAAGTGACAGTTTAGAAGTCATCAAAGCCCAGTACTCCATGACAGATAGACTAGTGAGAGCACTAAGAAGAAATGTTTGGTCCACTTTTGCCAGGATTAAGGGTCTGAAGTAAACAAACAGGCATTCCAGCTGAGAAAAACACTTGGTAAGTTTTGAAGAAAACATCTCATAAGACTGTGTGCCAGTTAGATAAACAGGTACATGCCATTCAGAGACACGCTCCAAACGGAGCATCAGAAGTGGTTCAGAAATAGACCAGTCCAGCAGAACAGGGGAGGATTCCACCACCGAGCCAAGGCCCCCTCTCTTGGGGAAGCTAAAGGGATGTAGAAAATAGGGGGCATGAATAGCTTGGAAACTTCCCTAATCTCCCTTTCAGAATTCCAAGCCAGGCTTGAGAGACACGGACATAGTCCTCATTCTTAGTACAGGAGGACAAGCGGGGGACAGGGGGTGGGATGTGGCACTTGTGCTATTATCTTGCAGCTATTGTTTGGTGCAGACATCGGACCCTCTGCATATGATTGATTTCACTTGGAGAGCAGAGTGTGAAATACACTTTCCCTTTTGTTCCATAGGAAAGTATACATGAAAGTAAACACCAATAGCAGAAAGGAAAGTTAAAATTTCATCATATTACAATTTTAATATGAAATTTTGTTATTATGAACTGTTGAATAGTGAGGGGCAATAAAGGTTATTTCATTTTTAAAACATTTACAAGCTCAGTTGACGCATGTCAATACTGAACTATTATTAGATGTAGAGCTTAAATAGGATACCACAGAACCTTTTTATTGTTACCCACTAGTCCTAACTGACAAGTAAATTAATTAATTCATTCATTCATTTATCCATTCATAAAAAGCAATTGTAATCCAATTTCTAATTATTATATATTTATTATATCAGAGGCCCATCTTATGCCATATTATTTTTATCATGTAATTTCAGTAAAAGGCAGGCATCTAGCAGCTTTTTACTCTGACATTTTAACGTGCTACAGTTTAACCAGGCATAGCTGGAGCACATTAAATGAAAAACAGTCTGCACAACCTCTTAGTTGAGTTGGTGCAATATGATGGGCCTCTCAAAGAAAAAACATATTCACCTATAAAAATGATTGGTGTCTTATTCGCAAGATATGACCTTGAGCATGAAATGTGTTCGTATCCGTTTCAAGGGTCAGCGCTACTGATATTAGGAGTGTTGACAGTGACATTTGACGCTTGGCTTCACTGATGGTGTACCTCTTAATGACAATGGTTCAGATCACTCTATAAATAACCCTATAAATGAAAGACACAAAACCCTTTCCCTTGAGTGCCTTTTTTTTGCAGAGACAGCAGTAGTCTCTTTAATTTGGGTGTCCAAATAGAACGTTTGCAAATAACATTTACTGTACTTGAAAGGGATAATTACGAGACCTTATATCCAGACTCCAAATTCCTTTTCAATCTTTTTTTCGTGTAAATATTTTCAACTTTGCAACCCAAAATGTAATTCAGCTGCAAATAGGATTCTTGGCCACAGCTATTTTGAATATTATAAAACAGAGGGCTAGCTGAGTATCACAAATTGACTCCCTTCGTTTTATATACAGCACCTCTTTATCATGTTGTAAACTTATTATGTTTTGATTAATTTCAAATTGCTTGCTTTGCTTCAGTAGAGTGTGAAATGCACTTTCCCTTTTGCAGTTTTTCAATTTCTATCATTGTAAGCGGGGAGAAAGAGCAGGGGGAAGTGTGGGGTGGGCAAGGAGAATGAACACATGGATGTCTGGTGTAATTAGGAAACTGAAGTATTAGAACAGGCAGTGCTTTCACCAGCTATAATTCATCAAACATGATCTTAATTAAATTGTTTACACAGATGTCTGCAAGCTGGTTTCTGCAACAGTCATTCCATTATAATAAGATAATATTATCACGCACAATACAAGTTTTGTGTTGCCGTTCACTCTACTCTAGGATAGTAAAAAAATTAAATAAATAAAGACTGAAATTCTTCCTCTTCTCCAAGATCAGCGAATTCATTTGGAGAATACCAGAGTTGTTTCTTTGGTTCATTCTTTGAAAAAAGACCCTTGAAGTGGTAGCTGCAGAAAGGAGAACCATGAACTGTATTTACACTTCCAGTATCTCACTGTCAGCACATTATCTGATCTTGATGGATGCCTGCTAGCTGTTTACAATCCTTTTTAACTAGATGATTCCATGAATTCATATTACTTTTAGGAGGACATGACTGACTGACTTTTTTACTGCTGCCTCACATGAAGTTGATGATCTGTTTAAACAGTGTTAAATTCTTGATGCATGTACTGTATTGTAGTAAGGAATTTTCACAGAGAAAATACATAATAATAGACAGTCTCAAGGGTATTTTTTTTTCTTTTTGTACCACATTTATAGTTGTAGCAATGAATTACCGTGCAACTGTATTCTACTGTATATGAGAAGAGCAGAAGAAGTCCATTCAACACAGTCAAAAGGGCTCCAGAGGGAAGAAAGGGCTCAAGGCTGCTTCCCTTTTTAGCCAGTTAACAAAATGCAGGATCTTTACTGTCTGAGTCACACCCTGTCAGGGCCATTGGAGGAATGTAACTGCTGTCTCTATCACTCTCTTTTATTAGCCCTGGCCAGACCACTGCCCTGCCTGCCCCCATTCCCAGTCTTATCTCAGGGATTAAGGGCTTGCTGTCTTTAACCCGCCCTCTCCTCGCCTGGTCACACAAATATAAGCAAACACTCTAAAGACCTACACATAAACACAAAACACACACACATGCACATAAGCTCACTTACTGTCACTCATATAGATACTTAGGGGAAACACGCCCATTTGAGTTAAAAGGAAATTACTGAAATTAGGTAGGGATTCTGGGAATCTATTTAGGAACTGCTCTGATGATATAGCCTATTTAGGACAGATACAACAGTTACAACAGTTATTTTAGCCAGTATGAAAGAGTGCTGAATGTCATCAATACTGATTTTAATAGGTTTTTTATTTGATAAATGAGGATAAGCCATAGTTTTATTAAAGTGACACCTAGAACATAAATCCCTTAAAGCTCAGCTCAGGAGCACTGAAGGCATATTGATTATACTCTTGAATGTACAAAGATAATAAAGGCATACATACAGTATCTACTGAAGGACAAGTACAGGTAAGTGCTCTAAGCAATATTAGGACATGAATCTACTGAAGGTCAGTAACAGGTTAAGCACTCCAGACCAATTACCATATAAAAATCAATTTAACAATGGAACAATTGTTTCCCAGAGGTCCTTTCCAGAGGCTTACACAAAGTAATGTAAATTACCGTGTCATCAATGTAGCCATGTTCAATAAGAAATGCTAGAATGGACTTGACATTTTCCCCCCACATGGGATGTCATGTTTGACTGAATAACTTTAAGCTCAATGTCCACTTAATGAGAGACACAAAACAGTGAATTAAGAGAAAGAAGCGGTTTCTCTTGATTAAGCCGGTCATCACAAGACATAATTCAGGTAAGCTTTTGAAAATGAGAGACAATTCATTTATGTTAGTTTCTGGGGGTCTGAATTAAAACATCTCTGTTCAACAGACAGACAGTGAACAGTTCTGACTTGGGGATCAATGAAATGACTGCTTGTGAGGTTCTTGAGATGAAGACTACAGATGAAGACGGTAATAACTGACCGGTTCAATCATTGCAAGGGTTGTCTACTGATTAAAGCCCCAATCGATAAGTTTAAGGAAAACAAAGGAACCAAGGCACTAAGCTTGACCAGCCAGCAAGTGGCAATCAGGGTGCAGCTGAAAAGATGACGCAAAGCCCTGATGCTCCAGAGTTTTCCCCAACTGGTCAGATGTCCAAGCCATTAAAACTTACTTGGAAAGCAAATCATGGGACTGGGAATAGTTTTCTCGATATTCTAGTTCTACATAGTTATTTTTGCTTCATTCAAGCAAAATATAAAATCGGTGGCAGCTTTAATCTTAAAGTAAAAATGAATGTGAGAATTTTAAATTGCTCTTGGCACATGGCAACACTGTGAAAGTAGGTATGTCATATATGGCTGACTTTCTCCAGCCAAAAAAAACTTTTGGTTGGAGAAAGTGATCATTACCAGTAAATATAGCCCATCCAAAAGTGGTGTCAAATGTCAAATGTGGTGTAACACATAGAACCGGGAAATTGTCTTGTGTCTTATATATGGGCATGTAGCTGAGATATTTTGCCTCATTTGTAGGTCTCATTCATTTTCTGTTACACAGATGTGTGTGTGCATGTGCAGGCACACACATATGTGCATGCGCGCACACACACACCGCAACACACACCAAAATACATGAGCTGTCCGTTCTACTTGCCATCTGAGGTCAAAGTAAAGAGAAGAGAGATAATGCTGATAGGCTAGCCGCGCACACACACGCACACACACGCACACACACACCACTGACTCCATACTCTAGATTGAAGGATCAAGGGGGCCTGGCATGGAAGATGGAGGGAGGTAAATGTGATCATGGCATGGCAGGCTTTAGCTGCCTTTAACTGAAATGATAAATTGGGATGTGTGCATACAATAACGGTCACCAAGATGAAAACACTGACACAACCTATACATACCCTCTCTCACATAAACGAAATGAGTCTTTTGTTGGTTCATTTATCATCCTTCAATTAAAGAAAATTATTTAGTAGTCATCTACATAAAGCTAAATGATTTATTATGTTTTCATGCTAAAGACACATAGTGGAACTGATGTGCTTTCCTTCAGCTATAACCTTGAAAGAGTAAATTACATTTTACTAGGCTATATACATTAGAAGGGAATTTCACAAGGAAGCAGAATGGGTTTAAAAGCATTTCTTTAAAGCTTTCCTCTCATCCTAGTCTCTCAAATGATAAGGCACACTTTTGATCATTAGAAAAAAAAAATTATAAGGGCCATACGGGTGCTGAGCACTCCCAAGATTTCTGATTATTGAGAACAATGATTATCTGTTTCAGAGCTCTTGATTACAAGTGTTGTTCATCTGTCAAAATGATGCCTTGGAGAGTCAAGGGGTTCGAACAAAGAATGAATTCTGAATGAAAGTGATGTCCCTGAGAGCACTAATTCCCAGACTTAGCGAACCAAGCTATTTTGGTCACTCTCCCTCATCTGTTGATGCATTGTCTGTGCTCTGATCCCTTTGTCCATGAGTGAGACAGAACATCTTTGGCCTAATGCAACTGGACCCTCACTAATGACAGTAAATAGCCCTGTCGGCTACATGATAGCAGCTGAGAACAATACTTAATGGTGACATCACGAACAGGGGGGTCTATTTCAGGTTTCTTCCTTTTATAGTGTGCTGTTGGACATGGTTATCAGGCTTCATCCCCTCTCCCTAGACTACACAAGTATAAAAGCTTGAGAAGAGGCGGTGGCTATCTGTGATTAGGAATCACATCCAGTCTCCCCCTTGCTTGTTTCCCAGCAAGTACACCGCTACCAGTTCACCTCTGAACCCTTTGAGACGATGGCACCCAAGAAGGTTGAACCAAAGAAACCTGAGCCCAAAAAGCCAGAGCCCAAGAAGGAGGCCCCTGCAGCTGCTAAGCCAGCTCCACCTCCAGAACCCCAGCCTGAGGTGCCCAAGGAACCTGACTTCGACCCCAAAAAAATCACTCTTGAGTACACAAATGACCAGATTGAGGAGTTTAAGGAGGCCTTTACCCTTTTTGACCGCACACCCACCGGGGAAATGAAGATCACCTATGCCCAGTGCGGGGATGTGATGCGGGCTCTGGGCCAGAACCCTACCAACGCTGACGTTCTTAAAGTGCTTGGCAAGCCACGGCCTGAGGACATGAGTTCTAAAATGGTGGACTTCGAGACCTTCTTGCCGATGCTGCAACACATCTCCCGGGCAAAAGACCAAGGCAACTTTGAAGATTTCGTGGAGGGGCTCAGGGTTTTTGACAAGGAGGGCAATGGTACCATCATGGGAGCAGAGCTGCGTCATGTGCTGGCCACCCTGGGAGAGAGGATGACAGAAGATGAGGTGGACAGACTGATGGCTGGACAGGAGGATGCCAACGGGTGCATCAACTATGCCTCTTTTGTCAAACACATTCTCTCTGGGTGAATGGGGCAGTTCACCAAAAAGGACTTAATATCACTTGTTTCCTCCACTCTCTGGATTCTTACTTAATTTTTGTCCTTTTATAGGTGAGCATCTGACTACTGACTGATTTTTGCAGTCAAAATCAGCAAATGACAGATAAATGAAAAAATGTTAATCATAAGATCTATGGATGGTGTCTTTGAACGAATAATCTACAGTGAAATACTCTCATATATAATGAAATGCCAATGAGAAACCACAGACATCCATGAAGAAAAATCCATAAATAAAGGAAATAAAATTTTTTACAGCCTCAATGAATGGTATTTGTCATAATATAGCATTTGCATGATGGTGCACCTTATTTCCATAAAGAGGTTAAACAGAATTGTATCTTCACATAATTGCAATATTAAAAGCACTACTTCCTGTCCAGTTAAATTCATATATTCATCATACACAAATATTCAAATTGAAGGAAAAATTATGTATTTTTTTGCAGGGCTGTTGATTGAGTTCTTTTGTTTTTCCTTTTGTGTCTATTCAACCTGGCACATCAACAGGGAAAAGTATTGTTGAGTCAGAAAAAAAATATTAAGAATAAGAATTGGCTCCATCTAAAAACAGTGCAGATTCAATTTAACAAGGAGAATACTGCTGCATATGTGCTGCCTTGAAGATGCTCTGGTGAGATTGTTAGAGGGGCAGGATGAATGGTACCGAAAACGGTGTTTGAATGTGTTGTTGCTGCGGTCGAGGGGCAGCTGCTGTGGATCAAGAAATACACCCACATTCTGGGAACTCTACAACGCACACACACATACCTATTCATGTTCAAACACAAACACACAAACACAAGCCCCCCACCACACACACACACACACCATCACACTTGTCAACTGTCAGGCAGGTTCCCTAAAGACTATCCGTCTCATCTCCATTGCAGAGCCAGTCAGAACAATTTGTCGGCTTGCCAGGTCACAAATTTTATACAAATACAAACTGCTCCTACATAGGGAGCATGATCTGGTTCAGTGTACACTGCATAACTCATAAAGTGGTTATTTATTACATACTTTTATTGTTTTAACTGAGTTGCAAAATTCTTACCTCACCTCACAATATATTGTGCTTGCACTTACAAAGTGTACAACTCTAAATCACAAGCTCACTTCTAAGAACAACCCTCATATATAAAATACTACTTCAAATACATAATATAGCTGCAAGTGGCAATGAGAGGAGTCCAAGCGTAAAAGGCATGTTGTGCTGAAGTAGGCAGGTGGACCCAAACATAGGACATAATAGGCACAGGAACTGAAGAAAAATAACTATTCATTACTAAACTCAGATTACAGGCAGGAAAAGGCAAAGTGAACCAGCTGGGTAGTACACGAGGAGCAAAGATAACAGCTTCAACAACAGGAAACATTAACAATGAACTGACGAAGAACTGTGTAAATACACAGATCACATGAACAAGACACAGCTGGAGTGAGAAGGCACTGGAATGAGGAAGGAAAACATCAGGATTGGCTAACAATAGAAAACAACGAGGGCGTGGCAGAGAGCAACACAAGGGCAGAGCTAATGAGACCAATACGGGACAGGTGTGCCGGGGAAGGCAGGGTAGGCAGGGCTACAGAAACACAGGAGGGACACAGCAGAGAGAAATCCAAAATAGAGAAAACATGAAAAAATAGAGCGAACAGAGGAACCAAACCCCCAAAATACAGAGAGTCCCTAACCATGAGTCCATAAAATACAACACAAAAGTCCTTGCCACCAAATCATGACAGTTGGCAAGTTTGAATTTGACACACTGGGACTTGAACCAGGGGCCATTGTACCCCCAGAGAAGGTGTCTTACTGACAGCGCCACCAGGGAGACACAGCTTTCTACACACCTTACAACTTGAGGCAATGAGACCACATGTGCCAGACTTCGGTATTTGTGTCTGTTAAAAACACTTACAGTCAAACAGTCAAAATGTTAAAGAGAAAATTCTGGGAATCAGAAAAATCACAACATTCTGCTGATATCAGGTGTATTGTCACAGATGTTGGTGAGGTTTGATCAAACATTTGGCCAAAAATGTACATAAAGTGTTAACTACACTAAGACGCTGAATGTCACTGTGGACTCACAGTTTGACATATCTGAACACCATTTGAAACATGTGATATCTAGTGTCTAAAGAATGTCTGTGTCAGTTTTGGAAGCATTTGAATGAAGACTTGCCGAGAAATACTGTAGATCTTAATTGATTTAGCATATTTCGAAATATATAGATTGACGGACTTCTGAATTGACCATCAGTTGCAGAGGCAAATATCAGTGGATGTCCTGAAAAAAGAAATTAGCTCTCTAGGACATATGGGTTATGTCCTTTTAAGTGTGACACTTTGCTATTGTGCCACCATCTGCCTGACATAGAGGATTATTGGTGCCTTAGTAGTGAGGGACCATAGGAACCCACCAACGGAATTTGGTTGGTCGACATCTTATGGTTGCTGAGCCTCACTTTTAGCAGAGAAAAATAACAATAATCCTAACAAATACAACAGGGATCTGGCGGCTTCGCTGCTTGGACCTCTAATTAGTGGACATGCAGATCATTACATAATATGCATTTTGTTTTTGCTTTTGTTTTGAAGACATGCAGGTTTTCATTATTGTCTTTTTTATAATGGGCACTGTTACCTTCATACTGCCACGTAAATGAGCAAAGCTAATTCAGTCAGGAAACTCTCAGCTGATTTGGTTCTCTGACTGGGACAGTTTTTAAGTTGACCAATTATCATCACCCATCTTAAATTCAAAGCCTTTTAGATGATATGTCACCTTACCTTGACAGGTTGCTTTTCTAGCTGCTTTGCCGCTGCTTCTCTGTGCTGTAAGCATCACTTTAACCCACCTAGATCTGTTTTATGTTTTACTTTATTTATTGCACAATACTGTATCTTTAAATTTGTTGCCTGCAAATTTATATGTTGCCAAAACTGTGACACTGTAATTCTCAAGTGTTTACTCAAACAATTTCATATACATGGCGACACTGGCAGGTTCATGTCTCAGCGACAAAACAAAAATTACCTTTGCAGCTCCAGTCTCCTTATATAAGCTGCAAAGGCTCCCCATCACTATTAGGGTTGCTAGTGTGCAAATCTTTAAACAGCGGGGAGATCTGATGCCCCAGTAGTAGCAAGCTGTCCCAGCACTTGGTGCAGAGTTTTCAAAAGGCTGACAATGCATGCAAATCACCTGAGTGTCTGGGATGTTAATGAGCCTGAATCACCAGTGGAGCAGCATCCTGCCAAGCTGAACCACTGGCATACCTGTAATCATAGGGTTTGTCTGTCTAGCAGTCTCACTGGTGGGAAGTTTAATGCCTTATGGGGGCCTCAACAGTCAGATTGAATGTTTGTGCTGTTACCACTAAACACACACTGCCAATCATGATGGATTGCCCAGGGTGGAAGGGCAGATTAGAAGGCACTTTACGGGTTTAAATCAGCTTCTTGTCAGAAAACAGTTATCTGTGGATTAGTCTGGAGCTTTTTTGCGACTTTG